>JAJHSJ010000008.1:39812162-39952513 GCA_021015155.1 Magnolia officinalis
ATGATCTTGCCAGTATTTCTGATAGTGTATGATTATGACATTGTATTGAATACTTGACACTTATCTTGTGCACACACTTACACCACCCTCTAAGCTTTCTATAAGCTTATGAACGATGGATGCGTGTAGGTGATGTTAGGTCGCAGCAGCGTTGAGCTTGGAGCGAGTAGGTGTCTTCTGGAGTTTTGATTTTTTTATATATGTATTTCCCTTTCATCACTGTATTCAAATGTTTATATTAGTGGATATGTGATGATGATGTTGCCTTTGTGATTTGGGTAAACTTGTAGTTATGCTTCTTGTGAAATAAATGTAAGTTGGAAAATCCTCCTTGTAGGATCCTAGGATCGGAATCTAGAGTATGCGCGTTGAGAGCTGAGAATGGGGTACTAAAGAGGCTGTCGACACCGGATTCGGCAATCGAGAATTTTATAAATCCCGGTTTTCAAGTTTGGGACATGACATGGATAGCTAAACTCAATGTCGTAAACTCCTGATCTCAGGTTGGTTGTACGCCTAACCGGAATCCTAGCTATTGCGAAGGTACACATAATGATTTGGTTGCATACCACCAGCTCGAGTAGATAGTGAATGTATGAATGAGTTAAGTGCTGAGTTTGTAACTCCTGCTCAGTAAGTCCACATATGACCACCGGAGCGCTTCCGATGTGGGACAAGGTTCCGCCTCACTGTATGCACAGTAACTTGCCAACACAGTAGCCTACGAACCACCAGTAGCTCGCTCAGGCCCTTAAGCCCCACCCACATCAGCGTCCACCTACGTGTGCCCACCCACCTGTGCAACAGTGACGGGGCATTACAATATCAGTACTGTATATCTTTGAGATATCATCGGGGTCTAGTACACTCCACACTAGCTGCCGCCTCCCTAGCCGCGCAACCAGTAAGAGGAAAAGACCTCACTATCCTCCTAACCAGTAGTCTGCCAATACCTACTCGGTTCGACGATAACGGACCCATTTATGAGCAGGTCATACTCAGTCTAGCTTATAACCCCCTCACTCGGGCGGATAAGGCCACACTGCCTTCCAACCGACCATGACATAGTGGGAGACACGACCTACTAGTATTCAACACTTGGGCGCTCATGTATCCACTCGGTCTAGACATTGGAGCATCGTTTAGCCACGGAGGTTTAGGGATTTTCACCCACGGACATCCAAAGTGCCCATATGCTGAGTCTCAAACATTTCTGGTGTCCCATCTGGTTATCCATGATATGCTTGTGAAGGCCACAACCCTTGTGTAGGTAGGGCATACAGTGATCATGTAACACAAAATGCGAGATGCATAAGTGATACCATCCAGTCATGCATCAACCTACGCGTACCATGTGATCATGTGGGGAAACTCCGTCTCGCAAGGAGTCCCCTAAAAAACTCAGCCCAATGGCAATGCTCTGATCAGACATTCCTTATAATAGGTATACAATTAATGCGTATGAACATGTATCATGATGTAATACTAAGCATGTTCTCAGTGTGTCCTACTAGACTAAGTACATTAGCATGATTATCAGATATAGCAGGTGTAACGCCCTGAAATTAGGGGGTCGAGTATGAACTCAACTCCCGAGTTCCAACGCATCACTTATGCAACATACACAATGCCGGTTAAATGTTGTCTGAGTTAGCGCAATAAACATGAATGAGATTAAACCAAAACAGTAATTCATACTCCAGTTCAATTGCATTTAAAAACAGCGGAAGACTGAAATCTTTTTTCATTCAAGTATGTAAAGTAACAAAATTTTCTGAACTCCAGAGTATGAGTACTAGCTGAGCACCAATATACATGTAATGTTTGTAAATCAAAAACCCAAAATACATCCTCAAAAGAGGCCCCGAGAGTCCCGCGATGCAGCCGGCCTAGGCGTAGCCGTCAGAATACTGCATGAAAGAGAACTCCTCCTGGTCCTCATCAACGTCGGGCTCTGGCTCCTGAGCCAAGGCGCCCTCTAACCCTGCAACAGAGTCTGGTTGGTGTGTACAACACCGTCCCGTAACGTGGGAGTGAGTAGCAACTCAGTGGAACAATAATGCATAAGTTAACATGTTAAAAATCAACCAAGCAGTAATGATAAAGCAGTACAAATCAAGCATTTCTAACTAACTCTTGTAAATGCAAAAATGAATGACATGATGCTGTATGCCCTTACCAAACCACCCTCAAGCGACATCATCTTACGTTCGCGAATGCTTAACTCCCTCAGTGCGCCACATCTACAAAGCACATGCGATGCGATGATGCTCGTGATTGCCAAGTTATTATTAGTCCATTTCAATCAGCAGTATTGGGAAACTAAGGTACCTCCCTTGTATCATTCCCAACATGATCCATTCTAGGGTCGTCAATCCTAGTTATTCTCATACGATGTTATGGTTTGAGGAGCTTAGTGATGGCATCGCAAAAGGTTCGTCACCCGTCAGCGCGGATACAGATATCACCGTATGCGGCTCAATTGCTGGCCGTCAGCTCGAGTACAGGTCTCACCGTACTCAGCTCAATCACTAGCCGTCAGCTCAAGTACAGGTCTCACCATACTCGGCTCAACTCACACTCTAGTTACTGTGAAAGGCTCGTGGCCAATCACAGATACTTAAAGTATACTCGATGATACCACGGAGGACTCGTCGCCCGTCAGCACGAGCACAGATCTCACCGTACTCGGCTCTCGCCGAAGTATCGACAGCTCGAATACAGTGTCCCATACCACCGTATTCGGCTCACGAGATAGTTGCGCAAGGGTCACTACGGGGAGGCACATGGCCCCAGCATAGGCCGACAGCTCGACCACGGTTGTCCCATACCACCATGCCCGGCTCATGGTCTTAGCGGATCTAGGTACCATGGTTAAACGGGAATCACCACTGGTAAGTTTGGTACCCTAGGTTCAAGCAGTTAAGCAACAAGGTGAACACACGACTACACTGTTAAATTGGCGAGCCTGACTAGCTCGAGCGCACCACAAGTTGAGCGATATGGAGCGCAAAAGCACTCCGCGTGGCCAACCACTATCGCCAACCGAAGTACGACTCGGGTTCGCCGGACCCGTCCTTTGTGGCGACATGAATCTCAGCCACAATCACAAGTCTGGTACCGAGTGTTTGGACTATAAACATAGTCCCAACTCAAACAGTTTTCATCGCTAGCATGTGAAGTAAAGCATGGTAAACAAGCAATACAAGCATGTTAGTAGGCATGTTATAAAGCATGAAATAAAACATGAAGTAAAGCATGTTACAAAGCATGTTGTGAGGCATGTTGTGAAGCATGTTGTGAAGCATGTAGTCAGGCACTATCCACATAGGGATACCATTACCTACACATTACAGGTGAGTGGTTCTAACGAACCACCGCACGGAGGGAAGCCTACTTGTCTCTAAGGGAGTCGGAAACCCCACATCAGCACCTCTCTAAGGCACTAAAACATGAGTAGTTGCGCACACGAGTGTTTACACAATTACTTAGAATACACTATTTCAACATACGCGACGTATGTTAACGAAACTTGTGTTAGGGCTGTCCCTTCGCCCCGGGAGTATTTTTCCCGTGTATATCGTATTCATACAGCAAATAATCATTACAATTACATATCCAAAATCCGCACGTATGCGGGATTTCTAGAATACGCAATTTCAACATACATGACATTTACACATGAACATGTATTTTCGCGATCTCTTTCGCCAAACTAGCATTTTATCCACACATGATATAATCAAACATTAAATAAACATGTCAAACATTTTCTCAACAAAAATACGTATACGGTATTTCTACGTATATCAAGAGTATGTAAAATTCCATAATCTTTATCGCTAATCGAAACAGGAAACGGAAAGCACTTTGTACATGTGCATTTGCATGCAGATCATGAATCTATCATTATCTGACATTGAAAGCGTTGAAAACCGTAACTTATACGCTTAAAGTCCTCACCTCAGCCCTTGGAATTCCAACGAATCAGCAAGAAGGTTGGTGCTTCCGTATACGGGAGTTTCTTAGCCTAAAGAGCGCATTCGATTAGTCTTTCCTTAACCTATCACTAATCAGGCTCAAATCAGACCTAGGGTTAGGGTTTCTTACCTTCAAATGGGGTGGAAACCGCCGGGAAATCTCTTGGAATAGAGCGGTGTAGGCCGTGGGAGAAGTGGAAGCAGCAGGAGGAAGATCGGCTTCGATCTCCACAAGTTTCTCTCTCTTTTCTCTCTTTCTCTCTTAGGGTTTGAACCCAAATTCGTATGGCTGTGAGAGGGGCTGTTCTAAGCCCCTTTTATAGCCAAAAACCTCCCCAAAACAGACTCAGGTTCAAGGGTGACTGCTTTCATAGGCATTTCGTCATTTTCCAAGCTCAAAAGGGGTGTTCTGGTGGCCCTCTTTGAGCCAAACGTCAGACTTAAGCTCACCCACTGCGGATCTACGTGGGATTACGTTCTCGGCTCGATCGGATTCCCAGATCGCACGTGGCGGACCACTTTCAGTTCAACGGTCCGTGGGCCACGATCGAAATTTCTGAGTACATGTAAATGTTCCTGAAATTTTTCTTAATCCGAGGGTGTAATTGGTCTGATTCCGACGGTCAGGTTGCTTAATACTGACGCGCAACCGAAAGGTGCCAGATCACTATTCCAGATATTTTCTCTTGGATGGAAATAGTGTTTTCACACTCCCTCGCTCCGGAGTGAAAATAATGGCCGTGGGACATCGGAATCATCTGATTTTTGAGATGATTATCAAGCCCAGTGGGGCGGTCCTGGTTCCTTAGCTTCGTGTTAATCGGACTCCCGATGTGCGATCTAGACCTCATACGAAGTTTCGTTTCAGTCCCGAGAGCAGACGGGTAATGAGTTTGGCTCTAGACTTTAGGATAATCTAGAGTCACCAATTCTGCAAGTTTTGGGTCTTGCAGATCGTATTTAAATCGATCCCAACGGATTTCATGATTTACCGAGTTTAGTACTTAGTTAACTTTGTTAAATTTCTAAAGGATTTAATCCTATGTGATTTCTGGTCGAGGTGGTACTCGGCCCAATGTACGAAAATTTTCAAGTCGTTACAGCAGGCGATGATTGGCCTTAATCGGTATGTCACGTATAAGAATAGGGGCTGAACAATACGCCCCACTAGACATATAGAAGTCTGTATGGAATGGTTCATGTTAGACTATCATAACCTACTCAAGGTACTAATATAACATATATCCTAAGGCAGGGTCCATTAAAAGGACGGTGGATCTAACCCATGCATCAAGGTAGTCTCTACACAATGGATATACCAAATCTGATACCACATATTCTTCCATCTACGGCAAGGGGTGATTATGTACTCTCCTCCAGATAGTGGATGGCCTAGATAACACACTGATGTCAAGGGTGGACCTCACACTCATCTTAATAAGGAGATGGACGGTGTGGATGATATGTACATGTTACGAGGTCCTAATAAATGGGGTACAAAGGTAGGATACATTTCTCGTGGGGAGTCAAGTGGGTATACAATGAGGTGAGTTCATAGGGTGAGCTAAAAGGGTGAAATATTGGGTTTCCTCAATCTCTTATCATGAATAAACTCGGCTTCCTTGTGGGCCCCGATACATACACAAAGTGGGCTTGGTGAAGTTCATACATCAAGGATAATGTGTCCTTTTATGTAGATAGGGGAGCTCGCTCAACACCTAAGTGGACCTTACGTATTGTCACTAAACTTGGGCAGAACATGTATCTATGTGGGACACATTGCTATGGAAGGCCTGGTATGAACATAAAGTGGGCACCAAGGTTTGGACAATCCTACAGGTCATGGTGGGAAGCACCATTATCAATGGGGGCCTAACGGTTTGGGTTAACTCAATGGGTATTATTAATATAAGTGGGGACCCAATAGTTTGGGTTAGTCCACTAGGGTATCGCTAACATCAGTGGGGGCCCAACGGTTTGAGTTAGCTCACTAAGGTATCGGTGAAAATGGGTTTAACAATGGGCCCTAGGAAAGTTTACAATGGTGGACATTTAACCACCATTGTCCTAAAGTGCAGTCCATTTGGGATAGAAATCGGAATCACAACGGGGCCCTCGACCCTCCAAATATCTAGAAAATAAATGGACAGAGTGTGCACATCACTCATGCATGGTGGGCCTCACTCATCATAATTGGCCCTCCCACATTACAATGACCTTACATATCACAATGGGCCTCACACAGGGGCCTCATATACATCACAATAGGCCTCATCACATGGGTCTCATATACATCACAATGGTCCTCACAGAGGGGCCTCATACATCACAAGGGGCCTTATCACATGAGTCTCATATACATCACAATGGGCCTCTCACATGTGCCTCATATACATCACAAGGGGCCTCGTACACGGGTCTCATATACATCACAATGGGCCTCACACATGGGCCTCATATACATCACAATGGGCCTCACACACGGACCTCATATACATCACAATGGGCCTCATCACGTGAGTCTCATAAACATCACAATGGGCCTCACACACGGGCCTCATGTACATCACATTGGGCCTCATACATGGGTCTCATATACATCACAATGGGCCTCACACATGAACCTCATATACATCACAATGGGCCTCATCACATGGGCCCCATATATATCACAATGGGCTCACACATGGGCCTCATATACATCACAATTGGGCCTCACACAAGGCCTCATATACATCACAATGGGCCTCACATACGGGCCTCATATATATCACAATGGGCCTCAAACACGGACCTCATATACAT
Organism: Magnolia officinalis; assembly: GCA_021015155.1. Taxonomy (NCBI): domain Eukaryota; kingdom Viridiplantae; phylum Streptophyta; class Magnoliopsida; order Magnoliales; family Magnoliaceae; genus Magnolia; species Magnolia officinalis. The sequence goes on from JAJHSJ010000008.1 coordinate 39,818,948, forward strand.
CACAATGGGCCTCATCACATTCGCCTCATATACATCATAATGGGCCTTACACATGGGCCTCATATACATCATAATTGGGCCTCATACACGGGCCTCATATACATCACAATGGGCCTCACATACGGCCACAATGGGCCTCACATACATCAAGTGGGCCTCATATACATCACAATTGGGCCTCATACACGGGCCTCATATTGTAACATCCTAGATTTTTGCCAACCTGGGATTAGACGTCCTTAGGCAATGGGTCGCTCCTAACACCTTATTAACTTGTCAGAACTCAATCATAAAGTCTAAAACCGCTTTTGAACCCATTTCCTTCACAAATCCCACCCTTCACCACCTTGTTCTTCAGTTTTTCTAAGTACTTTCACCCTAGACACTATCTTAAACTAGCTAAGTAGTATAACTTGGATCACTTTATGTACAAACTACAAAGGCTCAGGTATCACCTCAGACAGAAATTACTCAGGACTAAATCCTTTAGAAATTAGGCGAGAATTAGCCCGTGTTAAACTAGAGTACCTGTGAAATTAGCACCAATCACTTTAAATACGATCTGCAAGACCCAAAACTTGTAGAATCATTGACGCTAGTTTACCCTAAAATCTAAAATCAATCCCATTACCCGGCTGCTCTCGGGAGCATCTCGAAACTCCGTATCAGATCTGGACTACACGTCGGAAGTCCGATTAACACGAAGTTAAGGAATTAGGACCACCTTGCTGGGCTTGACAACCATCTCGGAAATCAAATCCAGATAGTGTCCTAGTGTAATTCGCTTGAGTCCGGAGCGAGGAGTGTGAAAACACTTGATTTTCTTTACAAATAAATATCTCAAATAGTAATCTGGCTCCTCTCGCTTGCGGATCAGTTTTAAGCTACCAGACCGTCAGAATCAGAACAAATTACACCCTCGGATCAGGAGAAATTTCATACACATATCCATGTATTCGGAATCTCCGATCGAGATCCGCTGACCGTTGAATTGATACTGGTCCGCCATTTGTGATTTGGAATCCTGACTGAAATGAAAACTTAACTAAACATAGATCCAGTATTAGTGAGCTTAAGTCCGACCTTTGGCTCAAGGAGGCCCGCCAGAAGTCCTCCGTTGAGCTAGAACAAGTCCGCTTTGGTTATAACCTAAGTATACTTTGACCTGGAGTCTATTTCAGTGAGTTTTTAGGCTATATAAGAACCTTAAACCCTCTCTCATTGCAGCCATACGAATTTGAGAAAAGCCCTAGGAAAAGAAAGAGAAAAGAGAGAGAAAGAGTGAGAGAAGTGGGAGAATCTCCTAACTGCTATTCCCTGCCACTACACAAGCTGCACCACCCCATTCTCATCACTTTCCCGGTGATTCCGGCATCATTTCTAGGTAAGAAACCCTAACCCTAACCTGTTTTGGAGTTTTGATAGTTGTAGGTTATGAAATAGCTAACCTATTTCGTTCTATAAGTTACCAAACTGCCGTATACAAAAGCTTAGCAAACCTTTTGGATTCATTACGATTCTACGATAAAAGGTGCGGACTTTAGGTGTATAGGTTATGGTTTTCAATGCTTTCAATGTTAGATAATGATAGATTCATGATCTGTATACAATTGCACATGTACAAAGTGCTGTTTGTTTTCCATTTTGATTAAAGATGTAGAATATGGAATTTTACATATTCTAGGTATTCGTAGAAAATACCGTATACGTATAAATTTTGGAAATGTGTTTGCCATGATTATTTGTTATGATATATGGAATATGGATAAAATACTTATTTGGCGAAAGGATTCGCCCAAATACATGTTTTGCTAATATACACTATGTATGTAGAAATAGTGTATTGTAGAAAGTACCGTATACGTATATATTTTGGAAATGTGTTTGCCATGATTATTTGCCGTATGAATATGTTATATATGTGTAAAATACTTGCTTGGCGAAAGGACTCGCTCTAATACATGTTTTACTAACATACACTATGTATGTTGAAATAGTGTATTCTAAGTGTTTGTGAAAATGCTTGTGAGAGTAAGTGTTTGGATGAAGGTGCCTTAGGTAGGTGTTGAGATGGGATTATCAACTACCTTAGAGACATATATGATTTCCTCCATGTGGTTGTTTACTTTAACCACTTACTTATAAAATACATGTGTTAGTATTCCTGTTTATATAGTGCTTTATAACATGCTTTATAATATGCTTTATAACATGCTTTATGACATACTTGTTAACTTGCTTGAATTACTTTGTTTATTATGCTTTACTCTACATGCTATGAATAAGGATTGAGTTTGGGACTATGTCTATAGTCCAGACAATTGGTACCAGACTTGAGTTCGTGGTTGAGATTCATTTCGCCACGTAGGATGTGTTTGATGAACCCAAGTCGTACTTCAGTTGGCGACAGTGGTTAGGCCACGCGAAGTGCTTATGCACTTCGTGTCGTTCAGTTGATTGTGCGCTCGAGCTAGTCAGGCTCATCAAGTAACCCGATATGTCTAATGTATGTTCACCATGTTTGGTCGCTACGGCTTGAACCTAGGGTACCAAACTTACTAGTGAAATCCCGTTAACCATGGTACCTTGATCTGCTAAGACTCATGAGCCGGGCATGGTGGTATGGGACATCGTGGTCGAGCTGTCGGCCTATGTTGGGGCTACGTGCCTCCCCGTAGTGACTAGTGAGCAACCAAACTCGTGAGCCGATTATGGTGGTATGAGACACTATCTTCGTGCTGTCGGCCTACATTAATAGAGTGATGGGGGAGCGGTGTAACCTATGTGTGTAACAGCCCTGACAGTCCTTTGTAGTGACCTCGAGCATACTCTGAATTTACGGTGAGGCGACGAGTGTTGCCGCAGTGTATAGAGTATGAACTAGGCCTGTATCTGTATAGTGATGAACCGTTAAAAAGGTGATGGGGGAGTGGTGTAACCTTTGCGCGTAATAGCCCTGACAGCCTTTGCAGCGACCTAGAAATATACTATCGTATGAGATTACCTAGGATTGACGACCCTAGAATGGATCATGTTTGGGAATGATACAAGGGAGGTACGTTAGTTTCCTAATCCTGCTATTTGAAATGGACTAATAATTACTCGGTAATCATGCTCATCATCACACTGCATGTGCCTGGTAGATGTGGAGCACTGAGGGATGAACGCATTCACGAACGTAAGATGGTGTCACATGAGGGTGGTTTGGCAAAGGCATACTGTAAGTGCTATGGTCTCATACTCCTTTGGTTGTCAAATTTTAATGTGTCAAAACATCTATCTGTGTCTTGTGCTTGTATGGTGATTAATATGTATTCAAGACACTGCATATACACTACAATGTTGAAGTCTCAGAAAAGCTACATTATTGAAGTTCAAGAAGCTACATTGTTGAAGTCTCAAGAAGCTACAATGTTAAAGTCTCAAGAAGCTACAATGTTGAAGTTCAAGTCTTAAGAAACAACTCAAGAAATGACTTCAAGACTATCTCAAGTTTAAAGCTACAACAAGTTCAAGATCTCAAGCCTGATATGGTTCAAATATCTACATTCGTTGAATGGTTGAAGTTCAATGTCCATACGACATGGTTCAGGTTTGAATGACCTTAGGTTGACCCTTTAAGTAGGTCACTTTGGATACATAAATCAAATGTTTATTTTACATAAGTTTGGTCTATTCTACGACCAGTCCTAGCTCTTGTTCGACCAGTCCTAGCATTGGTTCAACTAGTCCAAGAAATTCCACGACCAGTCCTAAGTAGTTGAAGATTTTTCAGAATTTTTGGTACGCCCACAACCAGTCCTAGAGGTCCTTCGACCGGTCGTAGGTGTGGCTTCGACTCGTCCACGACCAGTCGTAGAGCTACGACTCAAAGTCCAGCAACGTAATCCTTGGTCCTACGACCAGTCGTAGAGATCCACGACCAGTCGTAGGTGACCCACGACCAGTCGTAGGCTACTCACGACCAGTCGTGGAACGACTTTCAAAGATCGCGCTTAATTTTTCAAATATCTGTTAGAGCTACGACCAGTCGAAGGTTTCTAAGACCAGTCGTAGGAGCGATTTTTACTTCTATAAATTGAACACGAAATTCAGAGTTTTCACACTTCAACTCGATTCAATTCAAGAATTTTCAAGTGATCACTCTGAGATAAGTCTGTGTTTATTTTAAGCTACATTGTGCTTATTTAATATTCCTTTTTGCTAACTTATTTAATTTGATTTTGTTTCTGTATTCCAATCTTTTATTTGAAAAGAGGAATTATCTTATTCCTTCTTCTTGGAATCAAAATCAAATATAGCTACGCCCAACAAGTAAAATCTAAAATCAATTAGAATTTAGAACCTTATGAATGTGAGTATTGGAAATTGAACTTTGACATTCAATCATCTACTCCGATTGGTTCTACCGGGCTGCTACGAAAAGGAGAAATCCAGGTATTTTACAATTCTGTAAAATTTATTTACTTTTGGTTTTGTTTGAGGTTAAGCCAGAAAAATCTCATTGTATTGGTTTTGTTTGAGGTTGAACCAGAAAAATCTCATTGTATTGGTTATCTGAGGAGTACCAGAAAACTCAGAAAAGAGAGGTTTTTGAATTGTGTAAGCCCAAGTGAAAAAGACACAATTGTAAAGGTTTTTGGTGAACCTGTGAAAACCTATTTGATAGTGAACGCTAATATCCCATGTGTGAGGATATTAGGAGTGGAGTAGCTTTCTGTGTGGCTGTTGAAAGACAGTTGGTGTACACACAGGCGAACCACTATAACTCTTTGTCTTGTGGATTGAATGCTTGCTTAATTTTCATATCTTTTATCATTCGATTGTGTGGAATGTACAAGTGGATGTGAATGTTGTAACTATTTACATTTCAAGCAAGTGTGGGGAATGTTGTAATAATTTAGATCTATACTTCTGCATTTAATTTCAATTCCTTGCTATTTCATTTACTTATATTAAAATTGAGTCCTTGATCCAAAAGATGTTCTAGAAATAAGGTTGTCCTACCATAGGCCCTTGTTTATTATGGTGTAAGGTTGTCCTTAGAACTGAATTTGTATCAATCTCTCAATACTTATTTATCAAGGTGATTTAAATTTAGCATTGTGAATTGATTCATAATTGTAAGGGTATTGGTTTACTTTATTTCCACTGATTTTATTTTAAATTTGGCATAGTCCTATTCACCCCCCCCCCCTCTAGGACATATAGCTTGGCCTTTTCAAGTGGTATCAAAGCCTAATAGCTCATTTTTGTTGCTTTTTTATTTGGATTTATTTCCTGAGCTAACGATCTAAGCTATATAAAAAGATGTCAAATTTTGATAGCCTTTCAGTTACTGGGCTTCCACGCTTTAATGGCTCCAACTATGCCTATTGGAAAGCCAGAATGAGGATCTTCCTCAAATCAATGGATGAAAGTGTGTGGCAAGCCACAGTGACTGAATGGAATCCTCCTATCATGGAAGTAACTGGAGTTGATGGTTCAAAATCTATGAAAATTACACCGTATTACCAATGGACCACACTTCAGAAAAATGAGAGTAGTGCTAATGCTAAAGCACTAAATGCAATCACTTGCGCACTATCACCGGATGAGTTCAAAAGAATCATATCCTGTGATACTGCAAAGCAAGCTTGGATATTTTAGAAATGACACACGAAGGTACATCAATTGTCAAGAAATCTAAAGTCCAACTCCTCACAACCAAATTTGAAGAAATTCATATGGAGGAAAATGAAATGTTTATGGACTTTTACACTAGATTGAATGACATTGTAAACTCAATGTGGGGTCTTGGTGATAAGATCCCAGAAAGTAAAGTGTGTGCAAAAATACTACGCTCTCTTCCTGAACGGTTCAATTCTAAGGTAACCGCAATCCAGGAACTTCGTGATACGGATAATATGAGGGTAGAAGAATTAGTTGGTTCTTTACAAACCGATGAATTAAGTTTTAAAGCTCCTAAAGGTAAATCTATTGCTTTGAAGTCATCTAAAAGTATTACTCAAGAAAATTCAGATTCAGAAAAGTCTGAAGATGATATGGCCCTTTTGGCGAAAAAGTTTTATAAGATTTTCAAAAGTAAGAAAAGAGTCGACTTTCAAAAGGCAAATGAAAAGAAACGTTCTAAACCTAAGTCTAAAACTTGGAAATCATTGAAAAATAGTCAATGTTACAACTGTCAAGAATATGGGCATTTAGCAAACAAATGTCCTAAAAAGGACAGATCCAAAAGGAAGGGTATGTTGGCTACTTGGGATGAATCGTCTGATTCTGAACCCTCTTCTGAATCAGAAAATTCAGAAACCGAGTCGGGCAGTGAACTTAAGGCCCTTATGACTCTAGCCAAGTTTACTTTTTCAGATCACGATGATTCAACAAGTGAAGAAAATTTGGATAGTGATCATGAAAATGAAGATCTTCAAGATGCTTACAATGCCTTATATAAGGAAAGTTGTAAAATTGCTGTCAAACTTAAACTTCAAAAAGAAAAGTTTTTTAAACTTAAAGAATGTTTTGAAACCCTTGTTTTAGAAAAATCCCAAATTTCAGATTGTTTTGAAAAATCAAAGTGTGATCTGGAATTCAAAACCTCCCTGATTGAAAATTTGAAATCTGAAAATGAGAAACTTAAAAATGAAGTATCTTCTCTTCTGAGTTTGAAGGACACATGGAGATATGCCCAAGGTGATCCAAAATTAGAAAAATTATTATCCGGATCAAGAAAATGTGGCGATCGATCCGGGTTGGGTTATAATAAAAACACATCTCCTAAACAGAAGAATACTCATTCCAATTTTGTGAAAGGAGAGACTTTTAACTCAAAAGGAAAAGGTACTAGTCAAGTTTTTTTTAAAAATACAAAAACTTTTCAAAAACCCAAAAGCAGCTATATAAATTTCAAAAATCAGATTCGAAACCCACTAGCTGAAAAAATTGTTGATTTACTTAAGGAGCTATTAAAATCTAACTCAGTAGGTCACTCTTACAACTATAAACAAAAGAAGACCAATTATTCTCCTAAACCCAAAACAGTTCTGAAATGGGTTCCTAAGGTTGCCTGTTTGGTTGCTCACACTGCTTTCAAAGCTACAAGCCATTCGAAATGGTACCTAGATAGTGGATGCTCCAGACATATGACAGGCGACAAGGCGCTATTCACCGATCTTAAAGATATGACTGATGGGTCAGTCACATTTGGTGATGGTAGCAACTGCAAGATAATTGGCAAAGGTACGGTCCAACTCTATAACCTTCCCTTATTTAAAAATGTTTTATATGTTGAGGGTTTAAAACACAACCTGTTGAGCATATCTCAAATATGCGATAACAACCATAATGTTAAATTTTCTAATCAAGGTTGTGAAATTATAAACGAAAAGGGTTCTGTAATATTAACTGATCGCAGAACTTCTGAAAACTGCTATATTGTAAGCAATGGTAGCTCATCTAAACAAACGTGCTACATGGTCCATACCGATGAGACAAAATTATGGCATAAACGCCTTGGACATGTACACTACCGAAATTTATACAGATTGAGCAAAAGTGAACTAATTAGAGGTCTACCTAAGATGCAAAAAGTAGACAAGATTTGTGGTGAATGCCAGTATGGTAAACAAACTAGGAGCTCTCACAAAAAGGTGAACTCCAATACCACCACAAGACCACTCGAGCTTCTCCACATGGATCTTATAGGACCAACAAGAACGGAAAGTCGAGGTGGCAAAAAGTACATCTTAGTTATTGTAGATGATTATACAAGATACACTTGGGTTTCATTCTTGAGAGACAAATCAGAAACCCTTGATGAAGTGAAAAAGATTATAAAACGGATTCAAACTGAAAAATGTTCTCAAGTCAACAAGATCCGTAGTGATCATGGATCCGAATTCGAAAATAGCGGTTTTGAGAAATTCTGTAGCGATCAGGGAATATCGCATGAATTTTCTGCACCTAAAACTCCTCAACAAAATGGAATTGTCGAGAGGAAAAATAGAGTGCTTCAAGAAATGGGAAATGTTATGTTAAATAGCATGAAGCTCCCTAGGAATCTCTGGGCTGAAGCAGTGAATACAGCCTGCTACATTATTAACCGTGTTTATATTTGCAAATCTAATAATAAAATGGCTTATGAAATGTGGTTTGAGAAAAAGCCTTCTGTCAAATACTTTCGAGTTTTTGGCAGCAAGTGTTATATTTTGCGTGACCGTGAAAATTTGGGAAAGTTCGACACTAAAAGTGATGAAGGGATCTTTTTAGGATATTCTTTAAACAGTCGTGCATATCGTGTTCTGAACAACAGGACCGGTGTGATTCAAGAGTCAATAAATGTTGTGATTGACGATCTTTTGAATACACTTGTCCCTAGTTCAGATAATGATGAAGTGCTTATACTTGAAAAACAAGAAACTTCATCAAGTGAAACTAATTCTGAATTAAGGACTGTTAAAGATCATCCAACTTCTCAAATACTTGGAAACCCTCTCACTGGTGTGCGCACTCGTAGACAATTAGAGGACATATGTAACTACGTATGCTTTACATCCCAGATTGAACCGGTTAAAGTAAAAGAAGCACTTTCAGATGAAAACTGGATTCTTGCGATGCAAGAAGAACTTAATCAGTTTGTCAGAAATGATGTCTGGCACCTTGTTCCTAGACCTAAAGATAAACATATTATTGGAACAAAATGGATTTTCAAAAACAAATCTGATGAACTTGGAAATATTATTTGAAATAAAGCAAGACTAGTTGTACAGGGGTATACACAAATTGAAGGTATTGACTATAATGAGACATTTGCCCCTGTAGCTCGTCTTGAATCAATCAGACTTTTTATCTCCATTGCATGTTTTAGGAAGATTAAAATTTACCAAATGGATGTAAAGAGTGCCTTTCTGAATGGTGATTTACATGAAGAGGTATATGTTGAACAACCTACAGGGTTTGAAGATCCTAAATTTACTAATCATGTGTATCGTCTTAAGAAGGCTCTTTATGGTCTGAAACAAGCTCCCAGAGCATGGTACGAAAAACTGACTAAGTTTTTACTGAGTCATAATTTTCAGATGGGATGTGTTGATAAGACGCTCTTTGTTAAGAAACATAACGATGATATTCTAATGGTTCAAATATATGTTGACGATATTATTTATGGATCAACCTGTACTAACATGACTGTTGAGTTTGCAGATTTGATGAAGTCTAAATTCGAAATGAGCATGGTTGGAGAATTAAACTATTTCCTAGGGTTGCAAGTAAAACAACAACCTGATGGAATTTTTATCTCTCAAACCAAATATGCTCTGAATTTAATTAAGAAATTTGGATTTGAGAAAGGTAAAAAATTTGATACTCCTATGAGTACAACTTTGAGACTCTCAAAAGACTCTACAGGTAATGATGTGGATCCTAAATTGTATCGTAGTTTGATTGGTAGTTTGCTTTATTTGACTGCTAGTAGACCAGATATCGCTTTGAGTGTTGGTATTTGTGCTCGTTATCAATCAAATCCTAAAGAATCTCACTTAACTGCTGTTAAGCGGATTATGCGATATGTCGCAAGTTCTACTAAACTGGGTCTCTGGTATCCACATGAGACTAATGTTCAATTACCGGGTACGCAGATGCTGACTGGGCTGGAAACATTGATGATAGGAAATCAACCAGTGGTGGTTGTTTCTACATTGGAAATTGTCTTGTTTCTTGGTTTAGCAAGAAGCAAAGTTCTATATCGCTATCAACAGCTGAGGCTGAATACATTGCTGCTGGAAATGCATGTACTCAACTTGTTTGGATGAAACGTATGTTAAGCGATTATGGAATTACTCAGGATTCTATGATTTTATTTTGTGATAATTCCAGTGCAATAAATATCTCTAAAAATCTAGTTCAGCATTCACGTACTAAGCATATTGACATTAGATTTCATTACATTCGTGAATTAGTGGAAGAAAAATTAATATATTTGGATTACATTCCAACCGAGACTCAACTTGCGGACATTTTCACTAAACCGCTCGACAAAAGCAGGTTTAATAAATTAAAGTTTGATCTCGGTATGTGCAATTTAATTTGAATTTGCATGATTTGGTGTATCATAATGTACATAAGTTTGATGTTTTATTTGCTTAAATTTGAAAATTATTTGAAAAAATTGCAAATTTTGAGTCGTACTCTACCAGTCGTGAGTGTACACGACCGGTCGTGATACGACCGGTCGAACACTTACACGACCGGTCGTGAAACTCGGGATTTCACTTTATTTTGGGGATTTTGACTCTTCTTCTTCATTTCCTTTTTACTCTCCAACGGTTCTAGCTATGACCGGTCGAACCCACCTTCATGGTACTTCAAGGTTAGTGGTTCTTTTGCTATTTTCTTGTTGATTCTTGTTATTGGTGTTCCAAATCTCATTCTTGTAGAATCTATTTGGTCGTTCATTGCAAGTTTGGGGTTTTATCTTGAAAAATCTGTTCTATCAAAACCCCATTTCTTCTATCTTGCATTTTTTTATTTCCTTGAGTCCTCCTTTGAGAATGGATGCTAGAGGTAAAAAGAAAACAACACGAGGTCCCTCTTCTTCTAGATCAACGTCTATTGCACAACGTCATCTTCGCTCTCCCGAAAATGATCCTTCTAATGCTCGGGATTTGCGTATGCGCAATGTTATTGTTGAGCGTCCTGTTAATGTTAATCGCATTGCTTCATTTGGTATCCCTCCTCTGTTGGAATCTGTGGGATGGGATAACATCTTGCATTGGGGTGGAGCTGCATACCAGTCCATTGCCCAATCCATGTTTGCATGTATCTGTGATTTTTCTCTTGAGAATTTAACTTTTAAAGTTGATACTCAAGAAGGATTGTTTTTAGTGGATCGACATTTGATTGCTGACATTATGGAAATACCTGTCAATGATGAGGGCATTCCAATTAATATTTTACATGACAGCCTCTCAAAATCTGAACGAAAAATGCTTACTAGAGATTTATGTAATTTGGATGTTCACTGAACTCATAGAGGTCATGCACTTCCCTCAAGGTATTTGTTACCCAGACACAGAGTACTTCATAGGATTTTCATCTCAAATCTTTATCCACGTTCTGGTAATAAAACCGAACTCACTGCTTTCATGGTTCGTGTTTTGCATTCTGTCATCTCTGGTGCAAAAATATGTCTACCTTCTTTAATTTGTCATTCCATTATTCTGTCTCATCACCATCCAGGACATAGTGATATACCCTTTGGTTATTTATTGACTATGCTGGCAAATCATATGCTCGTGGCTATGCCTACTAGAGAAAAACTCATCCATCATCTCCCTTTTAATAATTCCAATATTAACAAGATGAATTTAGAATTGGCTGATGGCCAAGTGGATGCTGGTAGCAGTGGTGCTGAAGCAAGAAATGCAGATCAAGCTGGTGATCTTCCTGAAGACGTGAATATGGATGATTTATTTGAGGAACTTGAGTCAGACTCGGCTGATGATCCTGATTTTCAGCCTTCTGATTTTGATGAGAGATTGAATTCCCTTCAAGAGCAGGTGGCTCAAATTCGTGTTACCCAAGACACACAATTTTCATATTTACGCAAATATATGAGGCGGATTGCTAAGGGTTTACACAAAATTGATCCATCTAATCCTGCTCCTCTTCTGGTTCTGACTGAATTTTTGATGGGCCTGTAATAATTTTTTAAGTCTGAACTTTACATGCTTACTGACTTTTTTATTTATGCACTATGCTCTCTTGAATCAACTCCTATTTTCATTATCATTATTGCTTTTCTTCCTTTGTCATTTTGTGTCAAAAAGGGGGAGAAGTTTTGGGAGTCTTTGGCTTTATTTAAATTTAATGATTATGATGTGCATCTATTACTCAGGGGGAGTTAAGCTTCTCAGGGGTAGTTATGGGAGAATGATGCTAGTTATTACTTATCATATCTATATAACTGTGCATGCTTCTCTATTGTTGAACCTGTTGTGTGTACTTCTCTTATTTCAATTGGAAGTATTATTATTTGGGTGTTTTGTCACAAATTTGACAAAGGGGGAGATTGTAAGTGCTATGGTCTCATGCTCCTTTGGTTGTCAAATTTTGATGTGTCAAAACATCTATCTGTGTCTTGTGCTTGTATGGTGATTAATATGTATTCAAGACACTGCATATACACTACAATGTTGAAGTCTCGGAAAAGCTACATTATTGAAGTTCAAGAAGCAACATTGTTGAAGTCTCAAGAAGCTACAATGTTAAAGTCTCAAGAAGCTACAATGTTGAAGTTCAAGTCTTAAGAAACAACTCAAGAAATGACTTCAAGACTATCTCAAGTTTAAAGCTACAACAAGTTCAAGATCTCAAGCCTGATATGGTTCAAATATCTACATTCGTTGAATGGTTGAAGTTCAATGGCCATACGACATGGTTCAGGTTTGAATGACCTTAGGTTGACCCTTTAAGTAGGTCACTTTGGATACATAAATCAAATGTTTATTTTACATAAGTTTGGTCTATTCTACGACCAGTCCTAGCTCTTGTTCGACCAGTCCTAGCATTGGTTCGACTAGTCCAAGAAATTCCACGACCAGTCCTAAGTAGTTGAAGATTTTTTGAAATTTTTGGTACGCCCACGACCAGTCCTAGAGGTCCTTCGACCGGTCGTAGGTGTGGTTTCGACTCGTCCACGACCAGTCGTAGAGCTACGACTCAAAGTCCAGCAACGTAATCCTTGGTCCTACGACCAGTCGTAGAGATCTACGACCAGTCGTAGGTGACCCACGACCAGTCGTAGGCTACTCACGACCAGTCGTGGAACGACTTTCAAAGATCGCGCTTAATTTTTCAAATATCTGTTAGAGCTACGACCAGTCGAAGGTTTCTAAGACCAGTCGTAGGAGCGATTTTAACTTCTATAAATTGAACACGAAATTCAGAGTTTTCACACTTCAACTCGATTCAATTCAAGAATTTTCTAGTGATCACTCTGAGATAAGTCTGTGTTTATTTTAAGCTACATTGTGCTTATTTAATATTCCTTTTTGCTAGCTTATTTAATTTGATTTTGTTTCTGTATTCCAATCTTTTATTTGAAAAGAGGAATTATCTTATTCCTTCTTCTTGGAATCAAAATCAAATATAGCTACGCCCAACAAGTAAAATCTAAAATCAATTAGAATTTAGAACCTTATGAATGTGAGTATTGGAAATTGAACTTTGACATTCAATCATCTACTCCGATTGGTTCTACCGGACTGCTACGAAAAGGAGAAATCCAGGTATTTTACAATTCTGTAAAATTTATTTACTTTTGGTTTTGTTTGAGGTTAAGCCAGAAAAATCTCATTGTATTGGTTTTGTTTGAGGTTGAACCAGAAAAATCTCATTGTATTGGTTATCTAAGGAGTGCCAGAAAACTCAGAAAAGAGGAGTTTTTGAATTGTGTAAGCCCAAGTGAAAAAGACACAATTGTAAAGGTTTTTGGTGAACCTGTGAAAACCTATTTGATAGTGAACGCTAATATCCCCTGTGTGAGGATATTAGGAGTGGAGTAGCTTTCTGTGTGGCTGTTGAAAGACAGTTGGTGTACACACAGGCGAACCACTATAACTCTTTGTCTTGTGGATTGAATGCTTGCTTAATTTTCATATCTTTTATCATTCGATTGTGTGGAATGTACAAGTGGATGTGAATGTTGTAACTATTTACATTTCAAGCAAGTGTGGGGAATGTTGTAATAATTTAGATCTATACTTCTGCATTTAATTTCAATTCCTTGCTATTTCATTTACTTATATTAAAATTGAGTCCTTGATCCAAAAGATGTTCTAGAAATAAGGTTGTCCTACCATAGGCCCTTGTTTATTATGGTGTAAGGTTGTCCTTAGAACTGAATTTGTATCAATCTCTCAATACTTATTTATCAAGGTGATTTAAATTTAGCATTGTGAATTGATTCATAATTGTAAGGCTATTGGTTTACTTTATTTCCGCTGATTTTATTTTTAATTTGGCATAGTCCTATTCACCCCCCCCCCCCTCTAGGACATATAGCTTGGCCTTTTCACATACATCATGTCATTTCATACTTGCATTAAATAAGAGTAGTTAGAATTGTTTGATTGTACTGTTGTATCATTACTACTTGACTGAATTGATAACATGTTAACCTATGCTTTATTGTTCCACTGAGTTGGCCACTCATTCCCACGTTACGGGACGGTGTTTTAAAACACCCACTAGACCCTGTATCAGATGCTGGTATCACTGGAGCACAGGAGACTGAGCCCAACTTCTATGACGATCAGGAGGAGTTCTCCTACATGCAGTTCGCTGGAGGCTTTGCATAGGCTGTCCAGTGCTACGGGGCTACAGGGTTGATAATTTCAGTCGTACTATTTTGACATTTTGATTCAAAACCAACATGTATATATACGGTGACTCAGTTAGTGTTCATACTCTAGAGATCGAGAATGTTTTGTTTTATATATATATCTATATACACCTTTCAGTCTTCCGCTTACGTTTTATACATGGATTTGGAGTATGAATTACTGTTTTGGTAGAATCTCACTCATGTTTATTGTACTATCACAGACAACATTTAATCATCAGTATCAATGTTGCATAAGTGATGTTCTGGAACTCGAGAGTTGAGTTACTACTCGACCCTCAATTTTTCGGGATGTTACACATATAAATCACAATGGGCCTCACATACATCAAGTGGCCCTCATCACATCACAATGGGCTATACACGTGCAGCAGGTGGGCCTCACATGTGCAGCAGATGGGCCGCACCCTTCCCTATTTTGAGGCCCACCATGATGAATGTATTTTATCCACGCCGCTGTCCATTGCGTGTAGACCCACCTACCACGTGTGGGACCCACCAGATGTGGAATCCACACCGTCCAGACCTTGGACGACGGGAACCACCTTGATGTATTTGTGTATTCACACTGTCCAGTATTCTGGACGGTGGAGTCTGGCCACACGTGTGGCATCCACACTGTCCAGACCTTGGACGGTGGGACCCACCCTACACGTGAGGCCTACCATGATGGAATCGGATTGGCTAGGGTACCCCACTCCAGCTATATAGCTACTGTCTAACGTCAGCAAGCAATGGGTTTGATTATGAGGTCTGTGTTACATCTAGATCGTTCATCCATTTGTATGGACGTCAGCAAGTTTGGTCTGATCATGAGGTCTGTGTTACATCCATATTGTCCACCATTTGTATGGACGTCAGCAAGTCTGGGTCTGATCATGAGGTATGTTGTATATCCCAACCGTCCATCTGTTTTGGTAGCGGTTGGGGCCCACCTTAATGTATGTATTCTTTATCCGCACCGTCCATCTCTGGACAGTGCTACATGGGTCCCACCTTGTTTGTATGTATTCTATAGCCACATCGTCTGTCCATTTCCTGGACGTGGGCCACCATGCTATATGTGTTTTCAGCCACGACGTCCATCCATTTTCTAGATGCGGACCCCACCATAATGTATGTATTCTATCTGCGTCGTCTAGCGGTAATGGGGTCCTCTTGATGTGTTTCATTCATGCGGTCTAATGGTAGCGGGACCACTGTGATGTATTTTATCCATGCTGCCTAATAGATGTGGACCCCGCCGTGATGCATTTTATCTACATTGTCCAGATTTGTGGGACCCCACCTTGATGTGTGTATTGTAAGGACATTGTCCATCTAATTTTCTAGACTATAGGGGCTGACCTGTAAGGCCCACCTTGATGTACATGTTATGCATGTTATCATTCCATTTTACTAAATCATGGGCTGCCCTATTAGGCCCAATATGGTATTTGTGTAGCCTATATAATGAGGCCCAATGTGATGTATTTGTGGCCCATATGATGAGGCCCAATGTGATGTATTTATGGCCCATGAGTGAGGCCAATGTGTTGTATATGAGGCCCAGTGTGATGTATGTGAGGCCTATGTGGTGAGGCCCATTGAGATTGTATATGGCCCATTATGATTGTATGAGGCCCGTTATGATTGTATGAGGCCCATGAGTGAGGCCCGATGTGATGCATATGTGGTCCATGAGTTAGGCCCATCGTGATGTGTATTAGGCCCTTGAGTGAGGCCATGGGCCCACTATATGTTTGGCCTTATGAGGGCCACTCCTTTGGGAGCAATGTTGGTTGAATGTCCATATTAATGGGCAATGATGGTTAAATGTCCACATTGTGACCTTCCCTTAGGCCTCGTTAGGCCAATTCTTGATATGAGTAGGCAGTTTAGGCCCATCCTTGATATGAGGAGAGCACATTATCATCATATGTATGCTAGATATGAGGAGTGATTGATCATAACACATGACACTGGGCGGATTATTATGGGACTCCCTAAGAGACGGAGTTGTCCCACATGAGCGCGCGATACGTGCAGGTTTGATGCATGACTGGATGGTATGACTCATGCATCTCGCATTTTGTGATATGACCACCGTACGCCTTAGCAATATCAGGGGCGTGGCCTCCACAGGCATGTCGTGGATGGCCAAATGGGACACGAGAAATCTTTTTCTACATGGGGTGTCATAGATGTCCCTGGGTGAAAGTCCTTACACCCTCTAGGTACTAGAGGATGCCCCAATGTCTAGACCGAGTGGATATATATATATATATATATATATATATATATATATATATATATGAGCGCGTGAGGGCCGTATACCAGTAGGCCGCGTCTCTCACTGTGTCATGCTCGGTTGGGAGGGGGTGTGTCCTTACTCGCCTGAGGGAGTAGGCAATGTTAGGCTGAATCTGACCAGCTCATAAATGGGTCTGTTATCGATGAGTTGGGCCCGATATTGGTAAGCGGATAGTGAGGTCTCTTCTACTTAACCAGTTGTGCGCTCGGATAGGGGCGGTAAGTTGGCATAGAGTGTAATAGACCCCGGTGATGATCCTAGAGATGTAAGGTACTAATATGTGGACTTATTGAGCAGGAGTTGTATGCTCATCATTTTACTCATTCATTCATTCATTCACTATCCACTCGGGCTGGTGGTGTGCAACTAATTATTATGTGTACCTTCACAATGGCTAGGATTTTAGTTGGGGCGCGTGACCAACCTGAGATCAGGAGTTTACCACATTGAGTCTGGTTATCCAAATTTAGGTATGATACTAGTTTAGATAGAAGTCCCCTGTGATGGACCCCATAGCCTATGATACTACGTACTATCATCTTGACTTCACACTCCAGCTTGGTCATTTCATTCGCACCGCATATTGCATTACATCTGTGGCATATGGCATTTTGGGTTGCTATGCTTCTACGTTATAAGGCCTAAATGAGGTTGACGATATTCATGGACTCATCAGGATTTGCATATTGCATTATATCCTCAGTATATGATATTTGTCTTACTATGTCTCCGCATTGCGTAGTCGATTTACATTGCTTCCTCAGCATATGGCTTTTCCTTATTATGTTTTTGCATCACATAGCCTGAATAAGGCTGATGGTATTTATGAACTTACCAGCATGTTTTTGCATTACTCTTATATTGCATACTTGGCACTTACCTTACGCACACACTTACACCACCCTCTAAGCTTTCTATAAGCTTATGCACGATAGATGCGTGCAGGTGGCGTTAGGTTGCAGCAGCGTTGAGCTTAGAGCGTGTAGCTGTATTCTGGAGCTTTGATTTTCAATACATGTATTTCCCTTTCAGCACCGTATTCAAATGTTTATGTTAGTGGATATGTGATGATGATGTTGCCTTTGTGATTTGGGTAAACTTTTGGTTATGCTTCTTATAAGATAAATGTATGTTGAAAAATCCTCCTTGTATGATCCCAAGATCGGAATCTGGTATATGGGCGTCGGGAGCAGAGAATGGGGTACTACAGAGGCTGTCGAAACCAAATTTGGTGATCGAGAATTTTGTGAGCCCGGTTTTCAATTTTGGGGCTGAAAAAATTGGTGGGTGTTCATACTGTTAGATCTTGATCTTTGATGTAAGGCCCACTTGTGATGGGACCCATTTTGATGTATGTGTTGTAACAAAGAGGGGCCCATAGTGGTGGGGTCCCTCCACTACACCGTCTCTCTCTCTCTCTCTCTCTCTCTCTCTCTCTCTCTCTCTCTCTCTCCCTCTCTTCCTTTTCTTTTGGTGATGATGTGACCGTGTGTCCCACCCGGATGGATCCTCTCTCTCTCTCTCTCTCTCTCTCTCTCTCTCTCTCTCTTCCTTTTCTTTTGGTGATGATGTGACCGTGTGTCCCACCCGGATGGATCCCACCATGAAGAATGTAATTTATCCATGCTGTCCACCAAGTGGGCCCACCTGGCAGTCCGTTTAGATGGGCCTGATTGGTGAAAAACACAAACATCAGTCTGATCCTTAGTGGGGTGGCCCACATGCGTGGACCCCACCTTGATGTGCGTATACTGTTTCCACACTGTCCATTTGGAGATATCACTTTAGGACGGTGCAGATAAACAGATACATTATAGTGGGCCTAGCTAACTGCCCAAGATCGAAACCACCGTCCATTGCTTGGATGGTGGGCCCCTTAAATGTATGTATTCTATCCTAACCGTCCATTCATCTGGACGTGGCTCCCCACTCCAGCTACTAGTTGATGTATTGACGTCAGCAGTGGGTCTGACCGTGAGATGTGTATTACATCTGGGTCGTCCATCTGCTAGACAGCTGCTATATTGACGTTAACAAGTTTTGTGGGTCCTTATCACGAGGTATGTTTTATACCCAAACCGTTCATTCATGTGGGACCCACACGTGATGCTTATCCACACCGTCCAGTGGTCTGGATAGTGGGGACCACTACGAATTGTGTTTTTCATCTAGGCCATCTAGGGCCTGGAGGCTGGAGTTCTTCTTAAAAAAATAATATAATCATACTTATATATTATATATATAATACTATGGTGGGCCCCACGTGGGACCCACCTGCTGGGAAGCGTATTGGCTGGAATTCCCCAAACCAGCAGCACTTGGCTATTGTTAATGTCAGTAATTGTTGTGGTCCCACCATGAGGTATGGTTATATCCATACCGTCCGTCCATTTTGTTGGTGGGCCACACGTGTGGACCCCACCATGAGGTATGGGTTTTATCCAAGCCATCCCGCTACGGGACTCCACCATGATGTATCTGTTCTATCCAAACCGTCCATCTGTGGACTAATCATGAGGTATGTGTTATATCCCATCGTCCATCTATGGGGCCAACGTGGTGTATGGGTCTTATCCACACCGTCTAGATGGCTGGACGGTGGGACCCACTACTAATGTATATGTTTTATATCCCCACCGTCTATTAAGTGAACAACACTATAAAAATAATGGAGGATTAAACGTCTATCATTGAAACCCGTTTTGGGTCACAGAAGTTCTAGATCAATATGGAATTTGTTTTTACTCTTAATTCAAGTCTTTTTGACCTTATGATCAGATTGGATGGGAAATAAACGTTACGGTGGGCCCTGTGACTTGTTTAACAGTGGAAATCATTATCTCCACTGTTATTTGTGCTATGGTCCAGATGATCTTTCAATATGATTCATTTTTGGGTAATGCTCTATAATAATCTCTAAAAAATAGATGTATGGTGTAGATATAATAAAATAAAAATATAGTGTGTGGGTCCCACCTTGATGTAATGTATATGAGGCCCATTATGATGTGTTGGAAGCCCATGGGTTGTGGCCCATTGTGATGTATTCGAGGCCTAGATAGTGAGGCCCAATGTGATATATATGAGGCCCTTGTATGAGGCCCAATGTGATGCATGTGAGGCCCATGAGTGAGGCCTAATGCGATGTGTGTGAGGCCCAAAGCGATGCATATGAGGACCGATGTGATGTGTGATTCCATCATGATGTATGTAATAATGTTTATGATATGCCATGCCTTGGGAGCAATGATGGTTTGATGTCCACATTATAAGAGCAATGATGGTTAAATGTCCGCATTGTAACTCTCCCTAGGGCCCATTGTTAGGCCCATTCTCACCTCCCCTTAGTGGGCTAACCCAAACTGTTGGGCCCCCATGATCGTTAGGCCCATTATTGATATGAGTAGGTCGTCTAGGCCTATCCTTAAATGAGGAGAGTACATCATCATCATATAACATGCTTAGTATAGCTTCACGATCCATGCCCATGCGCATCATATGTATGCTTGATTTGAGGACTGATTGATCATAGTACATGTCATTAGGTGAATTATTATGGGACTCCCTGATAGGAGGAGTTGCCCACATGAGCACGCGGTACGCATAGGATTGCTGCAGACTGGATAGTATGATTCATGCATCTCGCATTTATGTGATATGATTTCTGTATGCCCTAGCGACATCAAGGCCATAGCCTCCACAAGCATATCATGGATAATAGGATTGGACACCGAAATACTGTTACTAGCATCGGGGTACCATAAATATCCCTGGGTGAAAATTCCTAAACCCGATGGTAACAGATGATGACTCTAACGTTGAGATCGAGTGGATACCTGAGCGCACGAGGGTCGTATACCAGTAGGACACGTCTCCCATTGTGTCGTGGTTGGTTAAAAGGGGGTGTGGCCTTATCCGCCTGAGGGTAGGGGCAATGTTAGGCTGAGTCTGACTAGCTCGTAAATGGGTCTGCTATCGACAGGCTGGGCTGATATTGGTAGGCGGATAGTGAGGTCTCTTCCACTTGAATGGTTGCATGTCTAGTGGGTGACAATATGGTGTATAGTGCACTAGACCCCGGTGATATATATATTCCAGAGATAAATTGTAGTGATATGAGGATTCAGATGAGATTTTGTATGCTTGAGTTGCAGCTCACATATGATATTGGCCCTGTAGGCCTCACATCGCATGGCCTTGGTATGGCCGATAGTATTCATGCCTTGCATCACATAGCCTTGGTACGGTTGATCGCATTCATGAACTTACCAGCATTTTCGCATTACTCTGATATTGCATACTTGCATTTCTACCGAGCGCACACACCTTCACCACCCTCTAAGCTTTCTATAAGCTTATGCACGATTGGTGAGTGCAGGTGACGCTAGGACGCCACAACAACATTGAGCTTGGAGTGTACAGCCGACTTCTGGAGCTTTTGATTATCGATATTATATCTCCCTTTCGCATTGTACTCAAAGTTTTTTATCTTAGTGGATTTGTGAGGATGTTATTGATTGTTGTTTGTGGGTTATGCTTATGGTTATGCTTATTGCGAATCAAATTCATGTTGAAAATCGTCCTTGTAGGATCCAAGGATCGGAACCTGGTATATGGGTGCCGGGATCTAAGAATGGGGTACTACGGAGGCTTTCGGCGCCGGATTCGGCGATCAGGAATTTTGTGAGTCCGGTTTCGAGTTTGGGGGTGACACATATCCTGAGTCACAAACATTTTCGGTGTCCCATCTGGTCATCCAAGATATTCTTGTGAAGGCGACAACCCTTGTGTCTCTAGGGCGTACAGTGATCATGTAACACAAAATGCGAGATGCATGAGCGATACCATTCAGTCATGCATCAACCTACACATACTGCGCGATCATGTGGGGAAACTCCATCTCGCAAGGAGTCCTCTATTTTTAGATGGAGGCTATCTTGTTTTAAAGGTTTTAATCACCTGATGTTTTGGGACATGGGATGTGAGGCTATGATTTACCTATTGCGAGCTTCCACACATCCGGTCGAGGCAGACGCTTGAATTGTTCTTCCTATCGATCTCTGTAGCTAGTCTGACTCACCACACACATAACTTGACAAACCAGGGCACAAGTAGGTGCACTTTCAATCTCCCCCTTTGTCAATTACATGACAAAATACTCAAAACACCCTAGAACACTTCCAGACACACTTTAAATTGTGTGTACATGCATTTACACAATTTTACAAGTCTTCTACCCCATGTACACATTCTAGAAGTATCCACTCCCCCTTACTTCAAAACTCCCCCTTTCTTGTAGCTGCTCCCCCTAACACCTGCATAAACATAGATAGATACACAATTTTCCGCTCGGGGTGTTTTGAACTGTTCTCCCCCTTTTTGTCAGTCATTGGCAAAGGTACAGTAAGTGATATTGACTGAAGAATGAATTACATGGGAGAACCAACACATACAGATGTATAAAGATAAAATCATTTTAAAACAAACATTATTTTCAGAAGTCATGAATGCATGTAAGATAAGATAAAGTAGTTGTAAAGCAGTTAAAATATTCATTAAAGACATCTCATGCATTCCAAATCAGAGACTTGATAAACCATGGGGAAATTAAAGAAAATAGAAATATGGCATTAAGGATATGAATCTTATTCAACCATAATCAAAACGAAACCAAAATATCCACACATACTGCCACAGATAGCAGTAATCTAACAGTTATCAAAAAATTCACCATGCTTATGTGAGTTTCAATATTATTGACACTATTTGGATATCATCGGGAGTTAACCTGGCAAAAAAAAAAATACATGGTTAATATATGTAGTTTAGACGTGTGACTGTTATATAACCATGTATGTCCCAGTGTGGAGATTTACCTTTGTGGCAAGTTTACTGGGATATTTTCTTAGTGAGTACAGACACCAATGGATTTCTGAAGGTCACTAAACCTACTTGTATCAAGAGGTTTGGTGAGGATATCTGCGAGCTACTTTTCTGTGGAAACATAATCTAATGTAATAATCTTGTTTTCAACAAGTTCTTGTAACGCCCTGAAAATCGGGGGTCGAGCATAAACTCAACTCCCGAGTTCCAACGCATCACTTATGCAACATAATGCATGATGATTGAATGTTGTCTGTATTAGTGCATTGAACATGAGTGAGATTAAGCCAAAACAACATATCATACTCCAGAGACAAGTGAGATAGCAAGCGGAAGACTGTGATAGATATATAAACTATATAAACTGTGGTGAGTCTCCAGAGTGTGATAATGTTACCAGGTTAACTATTTACAAGTACAAGTCCAAAATATATCAAATTGAGGAAGTGTAATGTCTTCTATCCCAAATACCATAGCCCCGTCAATGCAATTCCAGGTTTTCATAGACCCGTCAGAGAGTTACATGTAGGAGAACTCCTCAACATCATAGTAGTAGTCCGGCTCTGCTTCATAAGCATCGCCATCACCTGCAGCTAAGATAGTCTGATTGATGTTGCAAGCACCGTCCTATAACGTGGGAGTGAGTGATCAACTCAGTGGAACAATAAAGCATAGGTTAACATGTTATCAATTCAGTCAAGTAGTAATGATAAAGCAGTATAATCAAACAATTCTAAATACTCTAATTAATGCAAATATGAATGCAGTCATGATGCATGCCCTCGCCAACATACTCCCTCGTGCGACACCATCTTACTCCGCGACATGCTTTCATCCCTTAGTGCTCCACATCTTCTAGCACATGCAGTGCGATGATGAGCATGATTACCAAGTTGTTATTAGTCCTTTTCATACAGCAGTATTGGGAAACTAAGGTACCTCCCTTATATCATTCCCAAACAATGATCCATTCTAGGGTCGTCAGTCCTAGATACTCTCATACGATGATACGGTTCTAGGTCGCTGTAAAGGGTTGTTAGGGCTGTTACACGCACTTGTTGCACCGCTCCCCCATCACCTTATCAATACAGGCCTAGTTGATATTCTGTTTACTACGGGAAGACTCGTCGCCTCTCCGCAGATTCAAAGTATGCTCGAGGTCACTACACCGGGTATGGTCAGGGCTGCCAGGGCTGTTACACGCACTCGTTGCACCGCTCCCCCATCACCTTATCAATATAGGCCTAGTTTATACTCTGTTTACTACGGGAAGACTCGTTGCCTCTCCGTAGAATCAAAGTATGCTCGAGGTCACTACACCGGGTACAGTCAGGGCTGTCAGGGCTATTACACGAAATCGTTACACCACTCCCTCATCACCCTTCACGGATTTATGGAATACAACTTAAACATGTGAAGTAGTCAGGACAGAATTAAATAAACAAGTAATTCAAACATATTAACAAGCATGTTATAAAACACCATGCAAACAGGAAATCCGAACACATATATGTCATGAACTAATAAGTGATTAAACTAACAACTTACATGAAGGAAATCATACACACCACTAAGGTAGTTGAGAATCCTATCTCAACACCTACATAAGGCACTACTAGCTTAAGTACATACCTATAAAAGCATTTTCACAAACACTTAGACTACACATTCCAACATACTGATAATATACTAGTTAAAACACAAGTAGTGGAGAATCCTTTCACAAAGGATTGCCACATGAACCACGATCATGTATTCACGACCAACAATCATGGCAAGCATAAATAATAGTTCTATATTCATTCGAGCATTTCTACAAACACTTAGGCTTCAACTTGCACATACACGACGTATGTTAATATAACAGGTGTTAGGCTAATCCGTTCACCTAGAAGTTGATATACATGTATCTAGCATACATAGACAACAATTATTCATGGTAAACACAAATTCGTATTTCATACATATACGGTATTTTCTATAAATATGAGGAATACAGTATATTCAACATAGTTAACATATAATCGAAAAACGAAACAGACAACACTTTGTACATGTGCAATTGCATGCAGATCATGAATCTATCATTATCTGACATTGAAAGTGTTGAAAACCATAACCTATACATCTAAAGTCCGCACCTTACGCCGTAGAAGCGAAGTGAATTTGTTAAGAATGCTACGACTCCTTCCACGACAGTATATCGACCTAAAGCACAAGTAGTGTTAGCTATTTCGCTAATTGAATCAATGGAAACCCTTTATCAGATTAGGGTTAGGGTTTTCTTACCTAGAATGAAGTCGGAATCACCGGGAAAGTAATTAGAATGGTGTGGTTAAGCTCGTATAGCAAGAGGATAGAGTGGCAGGAAGTTTCTCTCACAACTCTCACACTTTCTCTCTTTTTTCTCTCTTCTCTCTCCTAGGTTTTCTCAAATTCGTATGGAATGAGAGAGTGAGGGTTTAAGGTCCTTATATAGGTCCAAAACTCTCCAAAATAGACTCAAGGTCAAGGTATACTTGGGTTATGTCCAAAGCGGATCTGTTCCGTCTCAATGGAGGACTTCTGGAAGCCCCCCTTGAGCCAAAGGTCGAACTTAAGCTCACTAACACTGGATCTAGGTTCAGCTGAGGTTTCGTTCCAGTCGGGTTCCCAGATCACACGTGGCGGACCAGTTTCAGTTCAACGGTCACCAGAACTCGATCAGGGCCACAAGTACACTAACCTGTGCATGAAATTTTCCCTAATCTGAGGGTGTATTTGGGTCAGATTCTGACGGTCTGATTGCTTATAACTGATTTGCAAGTGACACGTGCCAGATTACATGAATTTGTATTTTATTTTTAATTCATTTCACATTTCTCACACTCCTCACT
Organism: Magnolia officinalis; assembly: GCA_021015155.1. Classification (NCBI taxonomy): domain Eukaryota; kingdom Viridiplantae; phylum Streptophyta; class Magnoliopsida; order Magnoliales; family Magnoliaceae; genus Magnolia; species Magnolia officinalis. The sequence continues at coordinate 39,844,398 of JAJHSJ010000008.1, forward strand.
CTGGGCTCAAGCGAATAGCGTGGGACACTATCTGGATTTGATTTCCGAGATGGTTGTCAAGCCCAGTATGGCAGTCCTAATTCTATAACTTTGTATTATTCGGACTTTCTATGTGCGGTCCAGATCTAATACGGAGTTTCGTGATGCTCCCGAGAGCAACCAGGTAATGAGATTGATCCTAGATTTTAGGGTAACCTAGCGTCAATGATTCTACAAGTTTTGGATCTTGCAGATCGTATTTAAAGTGATTAGTGCTAATTTCACAGGCACTCTAGTTTAGCATTAGCTAATTCTTGCCTAATTTCTAAAGGATTTAGTCTTGTATGATTTCTGTCTGAGGTGGTACCTAGGCCTTTGTAGTTTATATATAAAGTGATCCAGTTATAATACTTAGCTAGTTTAAGATAGTGTCTAGGGTGAAAATACTTAGAAAAATTGAAAGAACAAGGTGGTGAAGGGTGAGATTTGTGAAGGAAAAGGGTTAACAAGCGATTTTAGACTATGGGATTTTGTTCTAACAATTTAATAAGGTGTTAGGATCGACCCATTGCCTAAGGACGTCTAATTCCAGGCTGGCAAAAATTGGGATGTTATAGTTCTCGAATAAAATGATGATGGATGTTAATATGCATAGTCCGAGAATGTTGAACAGGATTCTTTGAAATATTGATTGCGCTTGTGTTATCACAGAAAAGGCTCATTGTGGGTTGTTCAATTTCGTAGTCCAACAACATCTGTTTCATCCAAAGAAGTTGTGCACAACAACTTCCAGCGACAATGTATTCAGCCTCGACAGTGGATAATGATATTGAATTTTGCTTCTTGCTCTGCCAGGAGACCAGACAGTTTCCAACATAGAAACACCCTCCGCTTGTTGATTTTCGATCATCCAAATTTCCTGCCCAGTCGGCATCAAAGTACCTAGCGATGATCGTGGATGTTTCAAATGGATACCACAGACCGTAGCGGGTAGTTCCTGCTATGTATTTAATTATCCTTTTAACGGCTGTTATGTGAGATTCTTTAGGATCAGCTTGATATCAACCACATACACCCACACTAAAGGATATGTCGGGACGACTAGCTGTGAGATGTAGTAGACTTCCTATCATACTTCTGTAGATATGTTGATCCACACTCTTACCATTTGTATCCTTGGAGAGTTTGAGTGTGGTGCTCATGGGAGTGTGATAGGAACGACCAAATTCAAGACCAAACCTTTTTACAAACTCGTTTGCATACTTGGTTTGACAGATAAAGATACCATCATGTAGCTGCTTGACCTGCAAACCTAAGAAGAAGTTTAATTCACCAACCATACTCATTTCAAATTCCGATTTCATGAGATCAGCAAATTTATATGCGATATCTTCATATGTTGAACCAAAGACTATATCATCCGCATAAATTTGTGCAATAAGCAGTGAGTCTTTTGTTCTTTGGGTAAACAGGGTTTTGTCAACACTTCCTCTGTAAAATTTATGATCTAAAAGAAATTTTGTCAATCGCTCATACCAAGCACGTGGTGCTTGTTTAAGACCATAGAGAGCTTTGTTTAGACGATATACGTATTGAGGACATTGGGATCTGAAAATCCCTTGGGTTGTTCCACAAACTTCTTTAGCAAGATCTCCATTTAGAAAAGTACTCTTAACATCCATTTGAACTAGTTTAAATTTTAATGCACATGCAATGGATAAAAGAATTCTGATGGACTCGAGACGAGCTACAGGGGCAAATGTCTCATCAAAATCAATGCCTTCTATCTGTGAGTACCCTTAAGCTACAAGTCTTGCTTTGTTCCTAATCACATTTCCTGATTCATCAGATTTATTCTTGAAGACCCATTTGGTTCCAATGACATTAGTATCGAGTGGTCTGGGAACCAAATTTCATACCTCATTTCTTTGAAATTGTTGAAGTTCTTCTTGCATTGTATTTATCCACTGTTCATCTTGAAGAGCTTCAACAATGTTCATAAGCTCAATCTTTGAGGTAAAGCAGAAATGACTATAGATATTTTCTATTTGTTGTCGAGTTCTTACACCAGCGTTAGGATCTCCAATGATTTTCTCTCGAGGATGATCTTTTATAATGAGAATGTCAGATGATGGTTGAGGTTCACTGGGTGATAAAATTATGCTTTCAGGTTTTTCTAGTATGCATGAATCTACATCACTTCTAATTCATTCATAGGTGCTTCTTCTTCAGGAGGTTGATCATCGATTACCACATTTACTGATTCCTGAATAGTGAGAGTTTTTAGATTGTATACTCTGTACGCACGACTATTCATGGCATACCCCAAGAAGATTCCTTCATCACTTTTAGACTCAAATTTTCCTAGGTGATCTCTATCTCTCAAGATATAACATTTGCTACCAAAGACTCGAAAATATTTCACGCTAGGCAGTTTTCCATACCATAATTCGTATGGGGTTTTGTCTAGGCCTGCTCTAAGATATACTCTATTTATGATATAGCAAGCAGTGTTGACAGCTTCTGCCCAAAAACTTTTAGCCATATCCTTTCCATTTAGCATAACTGACCCCATTTCCTGTAGTACTCGATTTTTTCTTTCAACGACTCCATTTTGTTGTGGGGTTTTTGGGGCTGAGAATTCATGATGAATCCCTTTCTCATTGCAGTATTTTTCAAATTTTTCATTTTCAAATTTCCCACCATGATCACTTCTGATGCGATTGATCCCGTAGCCTTATTCATTTTAGAGTCGTTTTGCCAGAATCACAAATTCCTTAAGAGCATTTGATTTTTCTCGAAGGAATGCGACCCAAGTAAATCTGGTGTAGTCATCTACTATCACCAGGAAATATCTTTTCTTCCCATGACTTTCTACTTTAATTGGTCCAACTAGATCCATATGTAGTAGATCCAAAGGTTTTGTTGTTGCTATGGAGGTTGTTTCCTTGTGTCCAACCTTTATCTGTTTTCCTTTTAAACATTCTCCACAGACAACTTTTTCTTCTTTTCTAATCTTGGGAAGTCCCCTTACCAGATTCTTTAAACTGAGCTTTGCTAAATTTCGGTAGTGGACATGTCCCAACCTTTGGTGCCATAGTTTGGATTCATTTTTCACAGCCATGTTACACTTTGTGGATAGCCCCTTCTCGCTCGTACTTTCAATGACATAACAATTATCACTAGTACGTAAACCTTTTATGAGAGATTTTCCTGTATGATCCAAAATTCTACATACATCCTTTGAGAAAGTGACAAGGTGTTCTTTGTCACAGATTTGGGAAATACTCAGGAGATTATGTTTCAGGCCGTCTACACAGAGTACATGTTTGATCTTTGGAATGCCTGGTACTGCTATAGTTCTTTGTCCAACTATCTTGGCTGAGCTTCCATCACCAAATGTGACAGATCCCCCATCAAAGTTTGAGTACTCACAAAAGTGTGTTTGGTCACCAGTCATGTGTCTGGAGCATCCACTGTCCAGATACCACTTTGAACTATTTCTGACTTTCAGGGATGTATGGATTACTAGACAACTATTCTGGTTTGTTACACCCTCTTGGACATTTTTTAACATGATTCCAACTTCAGTCAAGATCACTCTCTAGGCGGTGAAGCCCTTAAAGAGAGACCTGCTCTGATACCAATTGAAATAGCGGTGAAGACCGCTTGAGATGAAGTCGAAATATGCCAATATGTCCAAGAGGGAGGTGAATAGGAATTTTAAAAGTTTTTACTATTTATTCAAAATCCTATTACACTAATCCTTATAGATATGCAACTATTAAGATTACAATGTAACTCTATTAGCTTCCAAGCCAAGTAAAGGATCCAATCACAAACTAATCAAGATATAACAATATGCAACTTAGTCTATGTTGGATATGACTATGTATGTGGGTGGGATGTGATCAGATATATGAATATGAATGCATTGACATGAATCACATATATAGAAAAGTAATCACAGACACAGTCATTTTATAGTGGTTCGACGATAAGTCTACTCCACTCCCGGCTGCCGCACTCAATCCTTAAGTGTACCGGATTTCACTAAGGAGGTTTCCCAGGGTTCACCTCAAACCTAAGGTTTTAAATCAGGTTCACCTTCAACCTTTACACGGAGGTTTCTACTCGGTTCACCTCTAACCCTGGAGTTTTACTGGTTCACTCCTAACCAGATGTTTATGCTCTCCATAGAGCAAGGGTTCACACAACGCACCTGGATTTTAGACCACACAGGTCAAGGACCTACATAAGGACCTAAAAGTTTATGCCCTACATAAGAGCAAGGGTCCACCCTGTGCACCCACTACGTACACTCCCGCCAGAGCCTCCTTGAGGACTTCAAAGGGTGAGAACCACTTAAGACCAAGACCTAGAAAGGAATGATCACAAGAATCCTCTGGACTCTAGATACTTACAGATAAGTTGATGAGTCCCGTTAAGCACAATGTCAAAGATCTCCTCCTCCTTGTTAACGAAGAGTCTTCAGTTTCCTTAATCCGCAACGCAAGATAATATACCGATGCTCGGCTTCGGGTTGGGTCAAGGGTGAGATGGAATCCTACTCCTTAAAGATTTTCTTATAAAAAAGATAGGGTGGTTCCTCTCTTATGCATTCAAGGCATCCCAACTTAATGATTTGCCATTAAGGTGGTAGCTGAAGGATCCTTGAATGCGGAAGTTCATTCCCCAATCCACTCTATTTAATATCAATGGTAAGGGTGGATTGGAGGATGAACTCCCTAGAGAGAAAGGCTTTAGGTATAAGATATAAGTTGAAACACAAAAAAGATCTCTTTTCTCTCTTACAGCAACAAAGAACAAGTCCTCTATATATAGACAAGAAGTTCTAACGGATATAAAACTGTCACATTTATGACAGAGTTCGATATCATTGAGCAGGTTCGATATCATCGAGCGTATACTCTCGATAGCATCGATGGTCTGCTCGATGACTCAGACTCGATGTCATACGCTTTTGAAACTCCTTGCCAATAGGTCGATGAATCAAAACAATAGTCAATGTCATCGGATTTCGAACTCCAATTCCATCGATGACTAGATCGATCCCTCGACACATGAAAAATGAGAGAGACTTGACTTTGAAAATATTTCAGGTTTTCATGAATGATCGGGGGAACCGTCGAGGTCATTAGAATTTGAATGTCGATGATATCGAGATCAGAGTCGAGGCATCGATAATTCCAGCAGATTTATCTTTGAACTTGCTGGACAGATTATGGCTTAGTTCGATGCAATCGATCTAGTGTCGATATCATCGATATTTGAATATCGATTAAATCGAAGGGCCCCCGATCATAGTTAAAAAACATCCTGAAATATCTGCTGTAAGAAGTACGCGCCCACGATCGATATCATCGATGGACTTCCGATGTTATCGATATTTGAATTCAGATCATATCGGAAGAGCATCGATTCTATCGAAGAGTTTTGAGATTTTCTTAAAAAAAAAATAGGGGCGTCAGAAATCTGCTTGTTGATCTTATCGAGCCACTCTCGATGGTCTCGAGATTTGAATATCGATGGTATCGATATGAGTATCGATACATCGATAATTCATCCAGATATATTGTGCAATTGCTGGACATATTTAGTGCTTTTATCAATGATATCGATAGGTTTATCGATACATCGATAAATCCGTTCAGATGAATATTTAGTTGTTGGACATTTTGGTCCTCTTATCGATAATATCGTTAAGGTATCGAGGACATCAACAGAACAGGTCGATCATATCGAGGGTGCTTCGATAAAATCGACAAGGCGAGAAAAACTTAGAGATTTTCCTATTTTACAAAAAGTTTTCTCACCATAAAAACCTTAAGATGTCTATCTTATTTTAAGGGTTTTAATCACCTGATGTTTTGGGACATGGGATGTGAGGCTATGATTTACCTATTGTGAGCTTCCACACATTCGGTCGAGGCAGACGCTTGAATTGTTCTTCCTATCGATCTCTATAGCCAGTCTGACTCACCACACACGTAACTTGACAAACCAGGGCACAAGTAGGTGCACTTTCAGTTAGACTATCATAACCTACTCAAGGTACTAGCATAACATATATCATAAGGTGGGGTCCACTAAAAGGACGGTGGATCTAACTCATGCATTAAGGTAGTCTCCACACAGTGGATGTACCAAATTTGATACCATATATTCTTCTATCTACGACAAGGGGTGATGATGTACTCTCCTCCAGATAGTGGATGGCCTAGATAACAAACTAATGTCAAGGGTGGACCTCACACTCGTCTTAATAAGGAGATGGACGGTGTGGATGATATGTACATGTTACGAGGTCCTAACAAATGGGGTATAAAGGTAGGTTACATTTTTCATGGGGAGTCACATGGGTATACAATGAGGTGAGTTCACAGGGTGAGATAAAAGGGTGAACAATTGGGCTTCCTCAATCTCTTATCATGAATAAACTGGGCTTCCTTATGGGGCCCGATACATACACAAAGTGGGCTTGGTAGAGTTCACACATCTATAGCGTCCTTTTAAGCGGATTGGGTAGCTCGCTCAACACCTAAATGGGCATTAAGTATGGTCACTAAACTTGGGCAGAACATGTATCTAGGTGGGACACATTGCTATGGGAGGCCTGGTATGAACATAATGTGGGCTCCAAGGTTTGGACAATCCTACAGGGCATGGTGGGAAGCACCATTATCAATGGGGCCCAACGGTTTGGGTTAGCTCAATGGGTATTATTAACATAAGTAGGGACCTAATAGTTCGGGTTCATCCACTAGGGTATCACTAACATTAGTGGGGGCTCAACGGTTTGGGTTAGCCCACTAGGGTATCAGTGGAAATGGGTTTAACAATGGACCCTAGGAAAGTTTACAACGTTGGACATTTAACCACCATTGTCCAAAGGTGCGGTCCATTTGGGATAGAAATTGAAATCACAACGGGGCCCTCGACCCTCCAAATATCTAGAAAATAAATGGACAGAGTGTGCACATCACTCACGCATGGTGGGCCTCACTCATCATAATTGGCCCTCCCACATTACAGTAACCTTACACATCACAATGGGCCTCACACAGGGGCCTCATATACATCACAATAGGCCTCATCACATGGGTCTCATATACCTCACAATGAGCCTCACACAAGGGCCTCATATACATCACAAGGGGTCTCATCACATGGGTCTCATATACATCATAATGGGCCTCACACGGGCCTCATATACATCACAAGGGGCCTCATCACATGGGTCTCATATACATCACAATGGGCCTCACGCACGAGCCTCATATACATCACAAGGGGCCTCGCGCACGGATCTCATATACATCACAATGGGCCTCACACACGGGCCTCATATACATCACAATGGGCCTCACACACGGACCACATATACATCACAATGAGCCTTATCACATGGGTCTCATATACATCACAATGGGCCTCACATACGGGCCTCATATACATCATAATGGGCCTCACACACGGACCTCATATACATCACATGGGCCTCAACACATGGGCCTCATATACATCACAATGGGCCTCACACACGGGCCTCGTATATATCACAATTGGGCCTCATACATGGGCCTCATATACATCACAATGGGCCTCACATACAACCATAATGGGCCTCACGTACATCAAGTGGGCCTCATTACATCACAGTGGGCCGTACACGTGTAACAGGTGGGCCTCACACGTGCAGCAGATGGGCCGCACTCATGCAGTAGGTGGGCCACACAGTGCAGCAGATGGGCCCTACCCACTGGACGGCGTGCATATAAAACATATACAACAGGTGGGTCCACACGTGTGGCCGACCAGCTTGGTTAAAAGTTGTTAATTGTATTTTCCTTCTTTCGGACCTATCCAAATGGATAGCCACAGTGGGCGGCTGGATACGACAGCAAGGTGGGTCCCCGGTTTGGACAGCGGATGCGGTCTACTAAATGGACAGCATGGGTAAAATACTTACCTCATCAAGTGGGCCATCATAAGAGAGAGAGAGAGAGAGAGAGAGAGAGAGAGAGAGAGATGTGGTGATGGAGGGAGCTCTGCCACTATGAGCTCCCATGAGTCATATTACATTCATCAAGATGGGTCCCAATAACATGTGGGCCCTCGAAACAGCAAATCAAGGTGGGGATACCATCCCCACCATGAAATTAAGGGTCGAGATGACCTCTACAAGTTGATCATCAAATAAACATCATGGTGCAGTCCATGGAGAATAGCCCCATCATGGATTAAACATATGATTCATGGTGGGCCATTGGCCACACCTTAGGTCCAAAATAGGATCCATACCATCAATCGGTAGGCCCCACTTGGCCCATCACTAAAATTACAATCTAATCCAACAAAACACCTACCTATGGTCCTCTTCTTTAGCTCATTGAAATCCTTGGCTCTTAAGCTCTCTCTTTGATGGAGGATGATGAAGATTTCAGGGTTGGATGGTGAGATTTGGGGGCAGGAAAGTGGGCCTTGATCTTGGGCTCTTTCTCTCCTTGAAATTTTCTCTCATGGTTGCTTGGGATTTAGGTAGAGAAATGGGATTGGATGGAGTGAAGGATGGGAGAGAGGGATGGTGTTGTGTAAGAAGGATGGGATGTAACGACCCGTAAATTTCCGTACTATGGCTCGAGTACCACCTCGACCAGAAATCACTTAGGATTAAATCCCTTAGAAATTTAACAAAGTTAACTAAGTGTTAAACTAGATTAGCCATGAAATCTGATGGATTCGATTTAAATACGATCCGCAAGACCCAAAACTTGCAAAATCATTGACTCTAGGTTACCCTAAAGTTTAGGATCAAACTCATTACCCGACTGCTCTAGGGAATGAATTGAAACTCCGTATCAGGTCTAGACCGCACATCGGAAGTCCGATTCACATGAAGTTAAGGAACTAGGACCGCCTCACTGGGCTTGACAACCATGTCGGAAATCAAGGCCAGACGATGTCCCACGGCCATTAGCTCGAGTCCGGAGCGAGGGAGTGAAAACCTCAGTTTTCTTTACAAAATAAATATCTTGAATAGTGATCTGGCACCACTCGCTTGCGGATTAGTATTAAGCAACCAGACCGTCAGAATCAGAAAAAATTACACCCTCGGATCAGGAAAAATTTCAGGAACATTTACATGTACTTGGAATTTCGGATCGTGGCCCACGCGTGATCTGGGAATCCGACCAAGACAAAAAAATAACCCCACGTAGATCTATGGATTGTGAGCTTAAGTCCGACGTTTGGCTCAAGGAGGGCCGCCAGAAACCCTCTTTTGAGCTGGAACAACGCCGATTTGCTTACAATGTAAGTAAACCTTGAACATAAGTCTATTCCGGAGAGTTTTTAGGCTATATAAGGGCCTTAGAATAGCCCCTCTCACAGCCATACGAATTTGGGATAAAAACCCTAAGGAGAGAGAGGAAAAAGAGAGAGAAAGCTTGAGGTTTGTGGGAGAATCTTCCTCCTACTGCTTTCGATCACCACACGGGCTGCACCACCTCTTCCTAGACGCTTTCCCGGCGATACCGACTCCGTTTTAAGGTGAGAAACCCTAACCCTAGATCTGTTTGGGTGAGTGAAGGTTATAGGTTATGAAATAGCTAACCGGTTTCACTCTCTAGGTGATAAAACTGCCGAATACGGAAGCCCTTCGAACCTTGCTGATTTGTTGTGATTCCAAGGTGCAAGGTGAGGACTTTAGGTGTATAGGTTACGGTTTTCAATGCTTTCAATGTCAGATAGTGATAGATTCATGATCTGCATGTAATTGCACATGTACAAAGTGCTTTCTGTTTCTTGTTCCGATTAAAGATGCAAAATATGGAATTTTACATACTCTATGTATACGTAGAAATACAGTATACGTACACATTTTGGAAATGTGTTTGCCATGATTAATTGTTGTATGATTGTATAGTATATGGATAAAATACCTGTTTGGCGAAAGGAATCGCCGTAATACATGTTTGCTTATATACACTATGTATGTTGAAATTGTGTATTCTAGAAAATACCGCATATGTATAAATTTTGGAAATGTAATTGTCATGATTACTTGCTGTGTGAATATGATATATACGTATAAAATACTAGTTTGGTAAAAGGACAGCCCTAATACATATATTACTAACATACGTCATGTATGTTGTAATAGTGCACTCTAAGTGTTTGTGAAATTGATTGTGGGTGTAAGTGCTTAGGTGTTAGTGCCTTAGGTAGGTGCTGAGATGGGGTTCTCAACTACGTTAGAGTCACGTATGATGCCCTCCACGTGGTTGTTCACTTTAACCACTCACTTTATATCCTTATTTGTATAATGCTCTATAACATGCTTTTTAATATGCTTTGTAACTTGTTTCATAACATGCTTTTTAATATGCTTTGAAACTTGTTTCATAACATGCTTTATAATATGATTTATGTCATGATTGCTAGGGTGATTGAATTACTTTGTTTATCATGCTTTACTTCACATGTTATGGTTGAGAATTGATTGAGCCTGGGACTATGTCTATAGTCCAGACATCGGGTACCAGACTTGGAAATCGTGGTTGAGATTCATCTCGCCACACATGATGTGTTTGGCGAACCCGTGTCGTACTTTGGTTGGCGATAGTGGTTGGCCACACGAAGTACTTCTGCACTTCATATCGCTCAACTTGTTGTGCGCTTGAGCCGACCGAGCACGTCAAGTAACCCATGTGTCTTATGTATGTTCACCATGTTTGGTCGCTTATGCTTGAACCTAGGGTACCAAACTTACCAGTGAAAATCCCATTAACCATGGTACCTCGATCCGCTAAGACTCATGAGCCAGGCATGGTGGTATGGGACACCGTGGTCGAGCTATCGGCCTACGCTGGGGCCACGTGCCTCCCCATAGTGACCAGTGAGCAACCAAACTCATGAGCCGATTATGGTGGTATGGGACACTATATTCGTGCTGTCGGCCTACATTGATAAGGTGATGGGGGAGCGGTGCAACCTTTGTGCGTAACAGCCCTGACAGCCCTTTGTAGTTGTAACGCCCTGAAATTCGGTGGTTGAGTATGAACTCAACTCCCGAGTTCCAACGCATCACTTATGCAACATACACAATGATGGTTAAATGTTGTCTGAGTTAGAGCAATAAACATGAATGAGATTATACCAAAACAGTAAATCATACTCCAGTTCAATTGTATAAAGGCAAGCGGAAGACTGAAATTTTTATATTCAAAGTATGTAAAGTAACAAAATTTTATGAACTCCAGAGTATGAGTACTAACTGAGTACCAATATACATGTATTGTTTCTAAGTCAAAAATCAAAATGTAACTCCGTATGTAAGCTCTGGAACCCCCGCGATGCAGTCGGCCTAAGCAAAACCGTCAGCGTACTGCATAAAGGAGAACTCGTCCTGATCCTCATCAAAGTCAGGCTCCGGCTCCTGAACCGAGGCGCCATCTACACCTGCGACAGAGTCTGGTGGGTGTTACAAACACCGTCCCGTAACGTGGGAGTGAGTAGCTAACTCAGTGGAACAATAAAGCATAGGTTAACATGTTATCAATCCAATCAAGCAGTAATGATAAAGCAGTACAAATCAAACAAGTCTAACTACTCTTATTAAGTGCAAAAATGAAATGACATGATGCTGTATGCCCTTGCCAAACCACCCTCATGCGACATCATCTACTAAGCACATGCGGTGCGATGATGATCATGATTACCGAGTTATTATTAGTCCATTTCAAACAGCAGTATTGGGAAACTAAGGTACTCCCTTGTATCATTCCCAAACATGATCCATTCTAGGGTCGTTAATCCTAGCTAAACTCATACGATATTATGGTTTGAGAAGCGTAGTGAAGGCATCGCAAAGGGCTCATCACCCGTCAGCGCGGATACAGATCTCACCGTATGCGGCTCAATTGCTGGCCGTCAGCTCGAGTACAGGTCTCACCGTACTCGGCTCAATCACTAGCCGTCAGCTCGAGAACAGGTCTCACCGTACTCGGCTCAACTCATACTCTAGTTGCTGTGAAAGACTCGTCGCCAATCACAGACCCTTAGAGTATACTCGAAGATACTACGGAGGACTCGTCGCCCGTCAGCACGAGCACAGGTCTCACCGTACTCGGCTCTCGCCGTAAGTATCGACAGCTCGAATACAGTGTTCCATACCACCATATTCGGCTCACGAGTTGGTTGCGCAATGGTCACTACGGGGAGGCATATGGCCCCATCGTAAGCCGACAGCTCGACCACGGTATCCCATACCACCATGCCCGGCTCATGCATCTTAGCGGATCGAGATACCATGGTTAAAAGGGGTTTCACTGGTAAGTTTGGTACCCTAGGTTCAAGCAGTAGCGTCCAAACAGGGTGAACATGCATAAGGCAGATCGGGTTACTTGACGAGCTCGACTAGCACGATCGCCTGTTGAGCTGCACGACATGAAGTGCATAAACAACTTTGTGTGGCCTAGCCACTGCCGACAGGCAACGCACGACTCGAGTTCGTCGAACACATCCCACGTGGCAAATGAATCTCAGCCACGAATTCAATCCTGTTACCGATTGCCTGGGCCATAAGCTTAGCCCCAAACACAATCAATTGCAGATAGAAAAGCAGTAATGGATCAAGATTCAAATCATACAATCAAGATCTGGTATTATCCGTTTAGGGCTGCCAGGGCTGTTGCACGCACTCGTTGCTCCGCTCCCCCATCACCCATGACGGATCATACAACATAAATATAAATTCAACATATGCATTACATAGATAAAATCATAAAAGCAGTTGAGCATATTATGAATCACAACACAAGCATGAGTTTGTACATGTTCAATTCCTAATCACACAACTATCAAAGGAGATCATACACATAGTTAAAAGAGGTTGAGAATCATATCTCAACACCCTTATACATTACAATTTGTTAACTACTACTCATTCAGACATTTCAAGAAACACTTAGACAAACATACATCAACATACATGACATATGTCGATCACATAGGCATTAGGCCAAATCCTTTCACTAGGGAGTTGCCCCAATCATAACACGCGTACACCCACGACGGATAGTCATGGCAAGCAGGAATCCAAGTTCCATATTCATTCAGCTATTTCCACAAACACTTGGGCCACACATTTTAGCATATATCGTGTATATTGGCCGTGACGTGACTTAGGGCAAATCCTTTCGTCAAAGGGGTATCGCCAATACATCAATCATGAATCCATGACAATTAGTCATGGCGAGCACGAATGAGAATCCTATACTCATTCGGCCATTTCCACAAACACTTAGAATACACTATTACAACATACATGGTGTATGTTAGTAAAACATGTATTAGGGTTATCCTTTAGCCAAACGAGTATTTTATCCATGTATACCATAATCATACAACAAATAATCATGACAATTACATTTCCAAAACTTACACATATACGGTATTTCTAGAATACACAATTTCAACATACGTAGCATTTACAAGTGAACATGTATTACGGCGATTCCTTTCGCCAAACTAGTATTTTATCCATATATAGTATAATCATACATTAAATCAAGATGTCAAACATTTCTCCAAAAAAAATATGTATACGGTATTTCTACGTATACCTAGAGTATGTGAAATTCCATATTCTACAACGTTAATCGAAACAGGAAACGGAAAGCACTTTGTACATGTGTAATTGCATGCAGATCATGAATCTATCATTATCTGACATTGAAAGCGTTGAAAACCATAACCTATACACCTAAAGTCCGCACCTTTTGTCGTAGAATCGTAACGGAGTCGATAGGTTTGCTAAGCTTCCGTATTCGGCAGTTTGGCAACCTATAGAACGAAATAGGTTAGCTATTTCACAACCTACAACAGTCTAAACCCCAAAACAGATTAGGGTTAGGGTTTCTTACCTAGAAACGACGCCGGAAACGCCGGGAAAGGCGTCAAGAAAGGGATGGTGCAGCATGTGGTGGCAGGGAACGATAGTAGGGAGATTCTCGCACTTCTCCCTCACTTTCTCTCTCTCAAATCCCAAATTCATATGGCTGCATGAGAGAGGGTTTAAGGTCCTTATATAGTCTCAAAACTCACCGAAATAGACTCCTGTTCAAGGGTTACTGCTAATATAGGTATTTTGTCACTTTTCCAGCTCAAAAGAGAGGTTCTGGTGGCCCTCCTTGAGCCAAACGTCAGACTTAAGCTCACCACACATGGATTTATGTGGGATTACGTTTTTTACTCGATCGGATTTCCAGATCACACATGGCGGACCACTTTCAGTTCAACGGTCAGTGGGCCACGATCCGAAATTCCAAGTACATGTAAATGTTCCTGAAATTTTTCTTAATCCGAGGGTGTAATTTAGTCTGATTCTGATGGTCAGGTTGCTTAATACTGATGCGCAAGCAAATGGTACCAGATCACTATTCCAGATATTTATTTTAGAAAGGGAATAATGTTTTTCACACTCCCTCGCTCCGGATCCAAACGAATGGCCGTGGGATATCGGCTGGACCTGATTTTTGAGATGATTGTCAAGCCCAGCGAGGCGGTCCTAGTTCCTTAACTTCGTGTTAAATCGGACTTCCGACGTGCGGTCCAGATCTGATATGGAGTTTCGAGATGCTCCCGAGAGCAACCGGGTAATGAGAGTGATCCTAGATTATAGGGTACTGTAGCATCGATGATTCTACAAGTTTTGGGTCTTGCAGATCGTATTTAAAGTGATTGGTGCTAATTTCACAGGCACTCTAGTTTAACACTAGCTAAATCTCGCCAAATTTCTAAAGGATTTAGTCCTATAAGATCTCTGTCTGAGGTGGTACTTAGTCCTTTGTAGTTTGTATATAAAGTGATCCAAGTTATACTACTTAGCTAGTTTAAGATAGTGTCTATGGTGAAAGTACTTAGAAAATTTAAGGAACAAGGTGGTGAACGGTGGGATTTGTGAAGGAAATGGGTTAAGGAGCGATTTTAGACTGTGGATTGAGTTTTGACAAGTTGATAAGGTCTTAGGATCGACCCATTGCCTAAGGACGTCTAATCCCAGGTTGGCAAAAATCCGGGATGTTACAGTAGTGACCTCGAGCATACTCTGAAATCGCAGTGCGCCTTAGGGTGTGCCGCGGTATATAGAGTATGAACTAGGCCTGTTTCTGTATTGTGATGAATCGTTTAAGGGGTGATGGGGGAGTGGTGTAACCTTTGTGCGTAACAGCCCTGGCAGCCTCTGCAGTGACCTAGAAAACACACCATCGTCTGATATTAACTAGGATTGACGACCCTAGAATGGATCATGTTTGGGAATGATACAAGGGAGATACCTTAGTTTCCCAATCCTGTTGTTTGAAATGGACTAAATAAAAACTCGGTAATCATGCTCATCATGCATTGCATGTGCCTGAAAGATGTGGAGCACTGTGGGATGAAAGCATGCCGCGAGCGTGAGATGGTGTCGCATGAGGGAGTATGTCAGTGAGGGCATCCATCATACCTGCATCCATACTTGCATTAATAAGAGTAGCTAGGAGTGTTTGACTTTACTGCTTTATCATTACTGCTTGACTGTGTTGATAACATGTTAACCTATGCTTTACTGTTCCACTGAGTTAGGTACTCACTCCCACGTTACGGGACGGTGTTGTGCACACCAACCAGACTCTGTCACAGGTTTAGACGAGCCGACGACACAGGAGGCGGAGCTCGATTATGACGAGGATCAGGAGGAGTTCTCGTATATGCAATACTACGGCGGCTTCGACTAGGCTGCCGCACTGATGGGATTTGCAGGGATCATTCCTTAGACTATTTTCGACATTTTGTTCACAAACAAACATATGTATATGGTAACTCAGATAGATTCATACTCTGGAGAGAAAAAATGATTTTTGTTTCTTTACATACATGTATATGTAGTTCAGTCTTCCGCTTGCCTTTATACAAATGATCTGGAGTATGAATTACTATTTTTGGTATAATCTCACTCATGTTTATTGTTCTAACACAGACAACATTTAATCAGCATTATTTATGTTGTATAAGTGATGCGTTGGAACTCGGGAGTTGAGTTATACTCGAACCCCGATTTTCAGGGCGTTACAAGTTGGTATCAGAGCATGATTTTGATTAAACCGGACCTGAGTTATGTTCCCACGACGTCCGCTAATGCATTACAAATTAGGAGGGTGCGCAAAAATATAGAAACAGTCTTAGGTTCTCCCGATTTCGCCAGTCGGCGAAGTTCATTGAAAATGGACATTTTGATCGAGTTCATACTTGATCCCGACCGTACGCATCGATCCCAAACCGCTTCTAGACCGTATATTGATGTGTCTAAATCACAATACACCTTACTCAAGCAGTCAAAAATTTACAAATGTCAGTGTGTGTCCGGGAGTGCCCGAAAGTGCCCGAAATAGAGCGAATCGGGATCGGGGGCCTACCCACGCTGATCCAGGGGTACCCAGGGTGGGACCCAGATATTTTTGGGGCCCAGGGGGCTGTACGAACAGGGCCATGGGGCCCCCTTTTCAAAAATCAAAAAAATTTTGGCGAGGCCTCGCCGACTTTTGGGTTGGGTCGGGCCCGCGGCCTGGGCCGGACATATTTGGGGGTCCCTACAACCCCCTGCCCTAGCTCCCGTCCTAAACCCATTTCCTAAAACCCCATCTCCTTCACAAACCCCCTCCCCTAGCCGTTTTTCCCTCCTACCTTGCTGCCCTCTCTTGTAAATCGCCTCTCCAACCCACTCTTCTCTACCATTTTCAACCACCTCCCACCTTCCTCCATCGTGGATTGCAGCCCCCTTCTCCATTTCCTCTTCATTTCCCTCTTTTAGACCCCCCACATGCCGTTGGAGCTCCCAAAATCGTGTGAGCTATCTCCCCACCTATTTTTCCCATTTCCTTTCTTCATTTCCCTGCTTTTTTGCCCCCTTCAACGCCTGTTGGGGCAGCTGATCGTGGAGGACCAGGGAAGTCAGCCCCTTCTCCCCTATTTCGTCCTTTTTCCATGGCCCTTTTTGGAGTTGTGGCTGCCATTTTCTCCATCTCCACCATCCTCTCTCTGATGGGCAAGAGAAAGAGTGCCGCTGATGAGGCTGGGCCTAGTCGCCCTACACGATCAAGGCGGCCGCGAGACACCGCCGCTAGCTCGAGCTTTACCCGGGAGTTTCGCACGAAGCAGGACCTTGATCCCCGGATCCCTACCGAACGGGTACAGTTGGCAGCGCTACCTCATGGAGTCTATGAGGACCGTAGAGTTCTTTTTGAAGCTCAGGTGGATGGTCGGCTATTTGGGGAATATTATTTGTTCGAGCAAGTGGAGGCGGCCCTCTGGGGTCCATTATTTGAGGTTAAAGGTCGCGCAAATTCCGACACTGTCAGAGCCTTCCTCGCCAACATTCATGAGCCTACACTAGACCCTTTGCAGTTCTGGCTCTTAGTTGGGGTGGATCTATTCGTCACCGTTGATGTGAGGATGATCGCGCGGCTTATGAATATGCCCCTTGGTGATGTACATGCTAGCGAGCTAAATTTGGGGACTGCTCGTGAAAGAGATCGTCGCACATGATACCTTTGTGGTGGCCGACTAGCTGAATGGCAGCCGAATAAAAGCCTGCTAGCGTCCCACATGTCTGAAGACTTCTGCCTACTACATCACATCTTCACGTACAACCTCTACCCCAGATACAGTAATCGCAGTGAGTGCGCGCGCCTTATGGTTGATTTCCTGTACCAAGTGGGGCAGAGGGTGAACTTGTGTGTACCCACTTTCGTGTTGCGACAGATCGTGAATGTTGCACGCTCCACCAGGAGCTCTGATTCGCTTCCTTTCGGCCAACTCATATGCAGGATTGCACGAGAGTATGGCCATAGTCTGGGGGCGGAGTTGCCAGTACCGGTCCACCAAATTGACGAGAATACTCTCAAACAGATGAAGCTTGGGGCTCAGCGACAACGGGCCCGACAGGGGGAGAGTGAGGATGAGATTGAGAGTGAAGAAGACAAGAGTGAAGATGGAAGTGAAGCTGAAGAAGAGGAAGAGGAGCCTGAGGCTCAGGACACTGAGGAGAGTTCACCTCCTGCGGCTCAGGAGCAGGGCGTGGATCGGGCTGCCATTGATGCACGTTTAGCCCGTCTTGAGGAGGGCCAAGCCACCCTACAGCAGGAAGTTGGGCGGGTCCAAACCAAGCTCGGCAAGGTGTCTCGCACCTTGAAGGCCATCCTGTGTTGTCTGCAGGACAAGAATGCCCCTCCTCCATCGTCTGATTCGGATGCCTAGCCATCCATACTGCTGCTTGTAGTTGTTTTGGTTTTCTCTGTAGTAGGTTTATGTTTCATGTTGATGATGTAGTAGTCAGTTAGACGTTTTAAGTGTTTGATGTTGTAGACGTATTGGCTCGCATGTAATTTCTGTCATGATTCATGTAACTCTGTATTTCATGTATTATGACAATTTTGGGTAAATGAAAATCATGTAGCCTCTTTTGCTATGAGATGTGTGGAATGCTTAAAGTGTTTATATGATGCGTTGCTATGCTTTATCTCACCAATGTTATACCCTATGTTGTATAGGGCATGCCGCGACAGTATACACGGAGTACGGTACACCTCCGTCTTACTGGCTCTATGGACCAGACTCCTTTTGGTAGTGGTGGTCCTACGGACCGAGGGTTAGATTCTGATCAGCCTCCTGCTGGTCTTACCGGTGGACTGCCACCTTACACGCCCCCGGTTCGTGAGCAGTACCGGCCGTCATCATCTGCGCCGCATGACTCACAGGCTGCTCCGCCTATGAATAGGATCGAGCGGTTGATGTTGATGATGCATCAGCAGCAGATGCAGCAGCACAGATACAGCAGCAGCAGCACTAGCAGCTTATGGCCACTATTGTTGAGGCCTTATCCCGGGGTGGTAGTGCGACTCCACCTATGACATCTGCACATCCTGCTGAGCATTCGGAGCCTCCTGCTCAGTTTGAGGATGTGCCTCTGCCCACACCCATCGCACCTCCTACTGGAGATGTTGGTACCAGCGGTTTACTCGAGCAATTTAGCGCTTGAGGCCTCCCTCATTCATGGGTTCTCACAGACCTGAGGAGGCAGAGTTTTGGCTTGACCGCATCTCCAAGATGCTACGGATGTTGCACTGTACAGAGGCAGAGCAGGTCGAGTTGACTTCTTTCATGTTTGAGAGGGAGGCCAGTTTATGGTGGGATAGTGTGCTGCGATCGGTCGCAGAGGGTTACGTGTGGACCTGGGAGGCTTTCGAGTTCCGGTTCCACGAGAAATACTACCCGCAGACTTACCGACATGAGCAGGAGGATGAGTTCCTACGCCTCAGGCAGGGAGGCATGACGGTTACCGAGTACGAGCACCGCTTCACAGAGTTGGGCCGTTTTGTCCCAACTATCCTCATCAATGAGCAGATGCAGATGCGTCGCTTTTCTGGAGGCTTGCGACCTGACATATGGTCGAAGATAAGCTGCCTCAATATACCTACCTATGCGGCACTGATTCACATGTCTATGACGGCCGAGCAGGATGTGGACCGGTTGGCCCAATCTCGTGGTGCTATGATTGCGAGGCCACGATAGGAGTTACAGAGCAGGCCTATCCTAGGAAAGAGGCCTCGTGCTGACTCGCCTCCCAAGATCACAGCGCCAGTGGCTCCGGTGGGGCGCCCTATTGTGACCTGCACGTACTACTGAAAACAGGGTCATCTTATTGGGAGTTGTTTCGCGCGGATGAAGGATAGTGGTTTCTCTCCACCGCAGATGTTGGGTCGTTCTCACCCGCAGGCCTTATCGACTCCACCTCTACAGACTGCCCTTGTCCATCCTTCCTTCCGACCTCTTATATCACGCTTCCGGCCTCCACAACGGCCCTTGGCTCCTCAGCCAAACCGTCAGCAGCAGGCTCGCGTACATACGCTCGTTGCTGAGGCACCTGGGACGTCGCTATCGGCCCCGACAGCTTTTGAGGGTACGGCTCACATTCACGATACTTCTGTTTCCTTGTTGGTGGACACTGGGTCCACTAGTTCTATTATTTCTTGTGGGGCAGTTAAACGTCTATCTTTGCGTACTATTCCCACTAAGGGACTAAGACTCACTACGGCCACTGGGACTTTTTCGGATGTCGCACGGTTATGTGAGGGTTGCTTTGTAGATTTGGGTAGCAGCATAGTGCTCGTCGACCTCATTGTTGCTCCACTATGGCACTACGACGTTATCCTCGGTATGGACTGACTTGCTAAGATGAGGGCAGAGATAGATTGTGATACTCGGATCGTGACCACCTATGGATCTGACGGTACAGTTTTCACGTTTCCAGTGCAGGTCAGTTGGTCCTACCGTGTTGATTGTTATGCTGCTTTATTAGTGCCAATTGATGGTCCGACATTGGAGGATACGCCGGTGGTTCGGGAATTTGTAGATGTGTTTAAGACTATTCCTGGTTTACCTCCTCAGCGCGAGATCGATTTTACAATTATCTTACGCCTAGTGCGACACCCATCTCATTGCCGACTTATCGTATGCCTCCATGTGAGATGGAGGAGCTGCGGAGTCAGATTGACGAGCTTGTAGAGAAAGGTTTTATACGACCTAGTGTGTCTCCTTGGGGAGCACCTGTGCTATTTGTGAAGAAGAAGGACGGGTCACTATGGTTATGTATTGACTACTGTAGGTTGAACCAGGTCACGGTGAAGAACAAGTATCCTTTACCCAGGATAGATGATCTGTTTGATCAGTTGAGGGGGGCGAAGTATTTTTTGAAGATTGATGTACAGTCGGGGTACCACCAGTTGCGCGTGAGAGATGAGGACGTGCAGAAGACAGCCTTCAAGACGTGCTTTGGGCACTGTGAGTTCCTGGTGATGTCGTTCAGCCTTACGAACGCACCAGTCGTGTTCATGGACCTGATGAACCAGGTATTTCGGCCTTTCCTATACCGATTCGTCATCGTCTTTATTGATGACATTTTGATATACTCTACGAGTCGGGAGGAGCACGAGGAGCATCTGAGAGCGGTGTTGGGTACGCTGGAGAAGAACCAGTTGTTCGCACAGTACAAGAAGTGCGACTTCTGGCAGGAGGAAGTCAAGTTCCTTGGACATGTTGTGTCCAAGGATGGGATAATAGTGGACCTTGCTAAGGTAGCCACGGTTCAGGATTGGCAGCAGCCTGGCTCGGTTACCGAGGTGAGGAGTTTCCTTGGTCTGAAGGGTATTACAGGCGCTTCATTCAAGATTTCTCAAAGATTGCCAGGTCGTTGTCTCAGTTGACCCGGAAGGACCTGAAGTTCGCCTGGAATGAGAAGGCGGAAGCAGCTTTCAAGGAGCTGAAGGACAAGTTGACGTCCGCCCCTGTGCTAGTATTGTGAGAGCAAGGGGAGAAATACACGATATATACTGACGCGTCTCGCGTTGGTTTGGGATGTGTCCTGATGCAGAAGGACAGGGTGATTTCGTATGCCTCGAGACAATTAAAGAAGCACAAGGAGAATTACCCTACACACGACCTGGAGTTGGCAGCTGTCATCTTTGCATTGAAGCTCTGGAGACATTACCTCTACGGAGAGGAGTTCGAGCTTTTCTGCGACCACAAGAGCCTTAAGTACATATTCACATAGCGAGACTTGAATATGAGACAACGTCGATGGATGGAGACCTTGAAGGACTTCAAGTTCAAGGTTTCCTACCATCCTGGCAAGGCGAACCTTTTGGCATACGCGTTGAGCCGCAAGAAGGCTATAGCATTTGCGGCACCGTTGATGATAGCTGAGTGAGACATGGTTAAGTTCGTACGGGACTTCGAGCAGAGTCTCATTGTGGAGGAGCCATTTGAGTGTGTTGCGCACGTTCGGGTGCGACCACTTATTGACGACAGGATTATTGAGGCCCAAGAGGGCGATATGCGGCTGTCTGAGCTTCGAGAGCAAGCTAGCGACGTAGAGGACTCCGAGTGGAGAGTTGGTTCTAATGGGGGTCTACGATTCCGTGCTCGCCTATGCGTTCCTGATATGCCTGACTTGAGACGCGAGCTTCTCGAGTCTGCCCATAACTCGAAGCTTGCGATGCATCCTGGTAGCACGAAGATGTACCGGGATATGAGACGGTCGTATTGGTGGGATAACATGAAGGCCCACATCGCTGAGTATGTGTCTCGATGTCTGACGTGCCAGCAGGTCAAGGTAGAACATCGCCGACCTCCTGGACTACTTCAGCCCATGCCCATAGCAGAGTGGAAGTGGGACTTCATCTCCATGGATTTCATATTAGGGCTGCTGAAGACGAGGAAGGGACACGATTCCATTTGGGTGATTGGGACCATTTCCTCCCTATCAGAGTTACGAACTCTGCAGACATGCTAGCTAGATTGTACATCAGAGAGATCATCCGTCTGCATGGAGTTCCTTTAGAGATCGTGTCGGACAGAGACACTTGGTTCACATCTATCTTCTGGACTCGTATCCAGGAAGCGATGGGTGTGAAGTTGAAGTTCAGTACGGCGTTTCATCCTCAGACTGATGAGCAGACAAAGCGGGTGAATCAGATTCTGGAGGATATGTTGCGGGCATGTGTGTTGGACTTCAAGGACAGCGGGGATGACTGTCTTCCTTACGCAGAGTTCGCCTACAACAACAGCTTCCAGGCGACTATTGGTATGGCGCCATATGAGGCCCTATATGGTCGTCCCTGCAGAGCACCGCATTGTTGGGCTGAGGTTGGCGAGCGTAGTTTGATTGGCCCGGAGTTGGTACAGGCGACTACAGAGAAGGTCGACATTATCAGGTGTCGACTACTTACAGCACAGAGCAGGCAGAAGAGTTACGCCGATACGAGGCGGTGACCGCTTGAGTTTGAGGTCGGGGATCATGTATTCCTCCGAGTTTCCCTATGAAGGGAGTCCTTCGGTTTGGGAAGAAGGGGAAGCTCACGCCGAGGTTTATCGGTCCGTTTCAGGTACTGGATCGAGTGGGTGATGTGGCGTATCGTCTCGCTTTGCCCACGCCACTTGCAGCTGTACACAACGTATTTCATGTATCTATGCTAAAGAAGTATGTTCCTGATCCTTCACATATCATCAGATGGGAGCAGGTACAGCTGAGCGAGGATGCTACGTATGAGTTGCGCCCGACACGTATCCTTGACAGGAAGGAGCAGGTACTGTGTAGCAAGGTCATTCCACTTGTGAAGGTACTATGGACGCATCATTCAGAGGAGGAACCTACTTGGGAGACTGAGGCCGAAGTCAGAAAGAACTACCCTCAGATTCTTGAGGAATACGAAAAGGTACAAATTTCGAGGATAAAATTTTTGTTGAAGGGGGGTAGATTGTAACGACCCGTAAATTTCCGTACTATGGCTCGAGTACCACCTCGACCAGAAATCACTTAGGATTAAATCCCTTAGAAATTTAACAAAGTTAACTAAGTGCTAAACTAGATTAGCCATGAAATCCGTGGATTCGCTATAAATACGATCCGCAAGACCCAAAACTTACAAAATCATTGACTCTAAGTTACCCTAAAGTTTAGGATCAAACTCATTACCCGACTGCTCTCGGGAATGAATGGAAACTCCGTATCAGGTCTAGAACGCACATCGGAAGTCCGATTAACACGAAGTTAAGGAACTAGGACCGCCTCACTGGGCTTGACAACCATCTCGAAAATCAAGGCCAGAAGATGTCCCACGGCCATTCGCTCCAGTCCGGAGCGAGGGAGTGTGAAAACCTCGGTTTTCTTTACAAAATAAATATCTTGAATAGTGATCTGGCAACACTTGCTTGCGGATCAGTATTAAGCAACCAGACCGTCAGAATCAGACCAAATTACACCCTTGGATCAGGAAAAATTTCAGGAACATTTACATGTACTTGGAATTTCGGATCGTGGCCCACTGACCGTTGAACTGAAAATGGTCCGCCACGCGTGAACTGGGAATCCGACCAAGACGAAAACATAACCCCACGTAGATCCATGGATTGTGAGCTTAAGTCCGACGTTTGGCTCAAGGAGGGCCGCCAAAAACCCTCTTTTGAGCTGGAACGACGCCGATTTGCTTACAATGTAAGTAAACCTTGAACATAAGTCTATTCTGGAGAGTTTTTAGGCTATATAAGGGCCTTAGAACAGCCCCTCTCACAGCCATACGAATTTGAGATAAAAACCCTAAGGAGAGAGAGGAAAAAGAGAGAGAAATCTTGAGGTTTGTGGGAGAATCTTCCTCCCACTGCTTTCGATCACCACACGGGCTGCACCACCTCTTCCTACATGCTTTACCGGCGATACCGACTCCGTTTTAAGGTGAGAAACCCTAACCCTAGATCTGTTTGGGTGAGTGAAGGTTATAGGTTATGAAATAGCTAACCGGTTTCACTCTCTAGGCGATAAAACTGCCGAATACGGAAGCCCTTCAAACCTTGTTGATTTGTTGTGATTCCAAAGTGCAAGGTGAGGACTTTAGGTGTATAGGTTACGGTTTTCAATGCTTTCAATGTCAGATAATGATAGATTCATGATCTGCATGTAATTGCACATGTACAAAGTGCTTTCCGTTTCCTGTTCCGGTTAAAGATGCAAAATATGGAATTTTACATACTCTAGGTATACGTAGAAATACCGTATACGTACACATTTTGGAAATGTGTTTGCCATGATTAATTGTTGTATGATTGTATAGTATATGGATAAAATACCTGTTTGGCGAAAGGAATCGCCGTAATACATGTTTGCTTGTATATACTATGTATGTTGAAATTGTGTATTCTAGAAAATACCGCATATGTATAAATTTTGGAAATGTAATTGTCATGATTACTTGCTGTGTGAATATGATATATACGTATAAAATACTAGTTTGGTAAACGGACAGTCCTAATACATATATTACTAACATACGTCATGTGTGTTGTAATAGTGCACTCTAAGTGTTTGTGAAATTGCTTGTGGGTGTAAGTGCTTAGGTGTTAGTGCCTTAGGTAGGTGCTGAGATGGGGTTCTCAGCTACCTTAGAGTCACGTATATGATGCCCTCCACGTGGTTGTTCATTTTAACCACTCGCTTTATATCCTTATTTGTATAATGCTCTATAACATGCTTTTTAATATGCTTTGTAACTTGTTTCATAACATGCTTTATAATATGCTTTATGTCATGATTGCTAGGGTGCTTGAATTACTTTGTTTATCATGCTTTACTTCACATGTTATGGTTGAGAATTGATTGAGCCTGAGACTATATCTATAGTCCAGACATCGGGTACCAGACTTGGAAATCGTGGTTGAGATTCATCTCGCCACACATGATGTATTTGGCGAACCCGTGTCGTACTTCGGTTGGCGATAGTGGTTGGCCACACGAAGTGCTTCTGCGCTTCATATCGCTCAACTTGTTGTGCTCTCGAGCCAGCCGAGCACGTCAAGTAACCCGTGTGTCTTATGTATGTTCACCATGTTTGGTCGCTTATGCTTGAACCTAGGGTACCAAACTTACCAGTGAGAATCCCGTTAACCATGGTACCTCGATCCGCTAAGACTCATGAGCCGGGCATGGTGGTATGGGACACCGTGGTCGAGCTGTAGGCCTACGCTGGCGCCACGTGCCTCCCCGTAGTGACCAGTGAGCAACCAAACTCGTGAGCCGATTATGGTGGTATGAGACACTATATTCGTGCTGTCGGCCTACATTGATAAGGTGATGGGGGAGCGGTGCAACCTTTGTGCATAACAGTCCTGGCAGCCCTTTGTAGTGACCTCGAGCATACTCTGAAATCGCAGTGCGCCTTAGGGTGTGCCGCGGTATATAGAGTATGAAATAGGCCTGTTTCTGTATTGTGATGAATCGTTTAAGGGGTGATGGGGAAGTGGTGTAACCTTTGTGCGTAACAGCCCTGACAGCCTCTGAAGTGACCTAGAAAACAGACCATCGTCTGATATTAACTAGGATTGATGACCCTAGAATGGATCATGTTTGGGAATGATACAAGGGAGGTACCTTAGTTTCCCAATCCTGCTGTTTAAAATGGACTAAATAAAAACTCGGTAATCATGCTCATCATACATTGCATGTGCCTGGAAGATGTGCAGCATTGTGGGATGAAAGCATGCCGTGAGCGTGAGATGGTGTCGCATGAGGGAGTATGTCGGTAAGGGCATCCATCATACCTGCATCCATACTTGCATTAATAAGAGTAGCTAGGAGTGTTTGACTTTACTGCTTTATCATTACTGCTTGACTGTGTTGATGACATGTTAAACTATGCTTTACTGTTCCACTGAGTTAGCTACTCACTCCCATGTTACGGGACGGTGTTGCGCACACCAACCAGACTCTGTTACAGTTTAGACGAGCCGACGACACAGGAGGCGGAGCTCGATTATGACGAGGATCAGGAGGAGTTCTCATATATGCAATACTACGGCGGCTTCGACTAGGCTGCCGCACTGATGGGATTTGCAGGGATCATTCCGTAGACTATTTTTGACATTTTGTTCACAAACAAACATATGTATATGGTAACTCAGATAGATTCATACTCTGGAGAATAAAAATGATTTTTCTTTCTTTACATACATGTATATGTAGTTCAGTCTTCCGCTTGCCTTTATATAAATGATCTGGAGTATGAATTACTATTTTTGGTATAATCTCACTCATGTTTATTGTTCTAACACAGACAACATTTAATCAGCATTATTTATATTGCATAAGTGATGCGTTGGAACTCGGGAGTTGAGTTATACTCAACCCCAGATTTTCAGGGCGTTACATGGGATGAGAGGGATGGGTGGTGTAAAGGGAGTGACATGAGAGGCATGCGTTGTGCTGACTTTTGGGGGCATGAGGTGGCATGGGGTATGGGTTGCCTTACATTGTTGATAAGATAGGGATGGGCTATGTATGAGTTGTACTTGACTTATACTTGATTGATTGATGTGATAGATTGGGTAAAGATTGTTTCGGGAATCGCAATGCGCGACATTTCCTCGAAATATACACGGGCCCACTACTCCTAACCTGCATATCATATCGGTGCGCAAGACGCGGCGACTGTGCGGTTGCTAGGGTATATGTCTAGGGTGAGTCGACTCAAATCTATGGGATGCGACTTAGGGTCGTGCGCAAATGTTGTCTATAAGTCACGGGTCACCGAGATTCATCGGCGAGGATCGCAAGAGTCTAAATAACAGTACGGAGTTGGATACAGGCTTTACAATTCCGGTTAGGGCTGAAATGCTTAAGGATGTGGAAGAGGACAATAATGATAGACCTAGCACCACTCTACAAGAATTAGAACCGGAACTTCAAGGCAAGTCGATTACCCCATTTCCCCAATGGTTGATAGCACCAAAATCTCTCTCTAACTCTCAGGACATTCTAAAGGTGCTTAAGCAAGTGAATGTCAATATTCCTCTACTAGATGTTGTTAAGAAAGTACCTTCATATGCTAAATTTCTAAAAGACTTGTGTATGACTAAAAGACGGTAAAGTATCCAAAAGAAAATATTTTTAACTGAAAAAGTGAGTGTCATCCTAAAGCAAGATGTGCCACAAAAGTACAAAGATCCCGGTAGCCCAACTATCGCTTGCATAATTGGGTACTACTGGATTGAGCACGCACTTCTTGACTTAGGAGTGAGTATGAATCTGATCTTGTACTCAGTCTACAAGCAACTGGGTCTATATGAATTAAAACCCACCCGGACCACATTACAACTTGTCGATCGCTTAGTTCGTGTACCAAGAGGGATAATTGAGGATGTGTTGGTCTAGGTTGAGAAATTCTACTATCCAGTAGATTTTATCGTCTTGGATACTCAACCCATTATGGACATGAGCACTCAAATTCCCATCATTCTTAGTCGCTCATTCCTTGCCACTTCAAACACAGTCATTAATTGCAGGAGAGGAGTCATGAGTATGTCTTTTGGGAATATGACATTAGAGTTGAATATCTTTTTCAACACGGGAAAACAGTTAGAGGATGAAGATGATTCCCATGATATTAACCTAATTGATTCTTTCATGAAAGATAGAGCACTTCTGACCTTATCCTCTAACCCTCTAGAGACGTGCCCTGCCCACTCCCATGATTTGGACGATGATATGATTAGGGAGATGGGGACCATGCTGGATACCATGCCGGTACTTGAAGTTAACCGGTGGAGGCCACAATTTGAAGAATTGCCCCAAACTGATGTAGTGCATCTACCGTCTAACCACAAGGCACCAAAGCTTGACCTAAAACCTTTGCCCTCTGATTTGAAATATGTCTATTTAGGACAAGATGTGTAACGCCCTGAAAATTGGGGGTCGAGCATAAACTCAACTCCCGAGTTCCAACGCATCACTTATGCAATAAAATGAATGATGATTGAATGTTGTCTGTATTAGTGCATTGAACATGAGTGAGATTAAGCCAAAACAGCTTATCATACTCCAGAGACAGTTAAATTTGCAAGCGGAAGACTATGATAGATATATAAAATATATAAATTGTGGTGAGTCTCCAGAGTGTGATAATGTTACCAGGTTAATAAATTACAAGTACAAGTCCAAATTATAAGAAAAGTGTAAAGTCATCTAGACAACATCCCTATACCTCGTCGATCAAAACACAGCTCGCATGAAGCGGTCAGAAATACGACATAGACAAGAAAGCATCCACATCGTCGCAGAGGTCTAACTCCGCCTCACAAGCATCACCATCTGCAATCAGACAAAGTCTAGTGGGTGTTCGGAACACCGTCCCGTAATGTGGGAGTCAGTGATCAACTCAGTGGAACAATAAAGCATAGGTTAACATGTTATCAACTCAGTCAAGCAGTAATGATAAAACAGTACAATCGAACAATTCTAAATACTCTTATTAATGCAAGTATGAATGCAGTCATGATGTATGCCCTCACCACACACACCCTCGTGCGACACCATCTTACGTTCGCGGCATGCTTTCATCCCTCAGTGCTCCACATCTTCCAAGCACATGCAATGCGATGATGAGTATAATTACCGAATTGTTATTAGTCCATTTCAAACAGCAGTATTGGGAAACTAAGGTACCTCCCTTGTATCTTTCCCAAACATGATCCATTCTAGGGTCGTCAGTCCTAGTTAATCTCATACGATGGTGTGTTTCTAGGTCGCTGCAAAGGCTGTCAGGGCTGTTACACACAATGGTTACACCACTCCCCCATCACCTCTTTAACGGTTCATCACTAAGCTGATAAGGCCTAGTTCATACTCTATACATTGCGGCAAAACTCGTCGCCTCACCGCAAATTCAAAGTATGCTCGAGGTCACTACAAAGGGCTGTCAGGCCTGTTGCTCGCATTCATTGCACCACTCCCCCATCACCTTATCAATGTAGGCCGACAGCACGAATATAGTATCCCATACCACCATAATCGGTTCACGAGTCTGGTTGCTCACTGGTCACTACGGGGAGGCACGTGGACCCAGCATAGGCCGACAGCTCGACCACGGTGTCCCATACCACCATGACCGACTCATGAGTCTAGTGGATCGAGGTACCATGGTTAACGGAATTTCACTGGTAAGTTTGGTACCCTAGGTTCAAGTAGAGGCGTCCAAACATGGTGAACATACATAAGACAGATCGGGTTGCTTGACGAGCTCAGCTAGCTCGAGCGCACAACAAGTTGAACGATATGAAGCGCATAAGCACTTCGTGTGGCCAACCACTATCGCCAACCGAAGTACGACTCGAGTTCGTCGAACACATCTCATGTGACGAATGAATCATAGCCACGAATTCAATCCCGTTACCGATTGCCTGGACTATAATCATAGCCCCAAACACAATCAATCCTTATTTAGAGCATGTAGAGTAAAGCATATTAAACAAAGTCATTCAAGCATGTTAACAAGCATATCATAAAGCATGTTATAAAGCATATTATAAAGCATGTTATAAAGCACTATATAAACAGGAATACAAACACATATTTTATTAGTAAGCAGTTACATTAAATGGCCAACATGGAGGAAATCATATACATCTCTAAGGTAATTGAGAATCCCATCTCAACACCTACTTAAGGCACTATCATCCAAGCACTTACTCTCACAAGCATTTTCACAAACACTTAGAATACACTATTTCAACATACATAGTGTATGTTAGCAAAACACGTATTAGGGCTAGTCCTTTCGCCAAACAAGTAATTTACGCATATATAATATGTTCATACAGCAAATAATCATGGCAAACACATCTCCAAAATGTATACGTATACCGTACTTTCTAAAATATACTATTTCAACATACATAGTGTATATTAGCAAAACATGTATTAAGGCGAGTCCTTACGCCAAATCAGTATTTTATCCATACATAATATATTCATACAACAAATAATCATGGCAAATACATTTTCAAAATTTATACGTATACGGTACTTTCTACAAATACCTAGAATATGTAAAATTCCATATTCTTTATCTTTAATCGAAATAGAAAACAAACAACACTTTGTACATGTGCAATTGCATGCAGATCATGAATCTATCATTATCTGACATTGAAAGCGTTGAAAACCATAACCTATACACCTAAAGTCCGCACCTTTTGTCGTAGAATCGTAACGGATCCGATAGGTTTGCTAAGCTTTCGTATTCGGCAGTTTGGTAACCTAGAGAATGAAATAGGTTAGCTATTTCATAACCTACAACTATCAAAACCCCAAATCAGTTTAGGGTTACCTAGAAACGGAGCTGGAATCGCCGGGAAAGTGATTAGAACGGAGTGGTGGAGCTCATGGAACGGCAGGGTAAAGTGGCAGGGAGATTCTCCCACTTCTCTCACACTTTCTCTCTCTTTTCTCTCTTTTCTCTCTAGGGTTTCTCTCAAATTCGTATGGCTGTGAGAGAGAGGGTTCTAAGGTCCTTATATAGCCTAAAAACATACCGAAATAGACTTATGGTCAAGGTATACTTAGGTTATAACCAAAGCGGACCTGTTTTAGCTCAACGGAGGACTTCTGGCGGGCCTCCTTGAGCCGAAGGTCGGACTTAAGCTCACCGACATTGGATCTAGGTACCATTATATTTTCATTTCAGTCGGATACCCAGATCACAAATGGCGGACCAGTTTCAGTTCAACGGTCAGCGGATCTCAATCGAAGACTCCGAGTACATGGACATGTGTATGAAATTTCTCCTGATCCAAGGGTGTAATTTGGTCTGATTCTGACGGTCTGGTTGCTTAATACTAATCCGCAAGCGAGAGGTGCCAGATTTCATAAATTCATATTTTATTTTGAATTAATTTCACATTTCTCACACTCCTCGCTCCAAGCTCAAGCGAATAGCGCTGGGACACTATCTGGATTTGATTTCCGAGATGGTTGTCAAGCCCAGCAAGGCGGTCCTAATTCCTTAACTTCGTGTTAATCGGGCTTCCGACGTGCGGTCCAGATCTGATACGGAGTTTCGAGATGCTCCCAAGAGCAGCCGGGTAATGAGATTGATCCTAGATTTTAGGGTACCCTAGCGTCAATGATTCTACAAGTTTTGGGTCTTGCAGATCGTATTTAAAGTGATTGGTGCTAATTTCACAGGTACTCTAGTTTAACACTAGCTAATTCTCGCCTAATTTCTAAAGGATTTAGTTCTGTATGATTTCTGTCTGAGGTGGTACCTGGGCCTTTGTAGTTTGTATATAAAGTGATCTAAGTTATACTACTTAGCTAGTTTAAGATAGCGTCTAGGGTGAAAGTACTTAGAAAAATTGAAAGAACAAGGTGGTGAAGGGTGGGATTTGTGAAGGAAATGGGTTCAAAAGCGGTTTTAGACTTTGGGATTCAGTTCTGACAGGTTAATAAGGTGTTAGGTCCGACTCATTGCCTAAGGACGTCTAATCCCAGGTTGGAAAAAATCTGAGATGTTATAAGATGAGAAATACCTGGTAGTGATTTCTTCCTACCTCAAGCAAGAACAGGAGAGTATGCTCATCTCTACTCTCATTGAGCACAAGGGAGCCCTTGGATGGTTGATTGCGGACCTCAAGGGAATTGACCCTTTGATTTGTACTCACCACATTTATTTAAAGGATAATGCGAAGACCTCCCAGCAACCACAGTGTACACTGAATCCAAACGTGAAGGAAGTGGTTAAGGTCAAGGTTCTTGAAAAGGATGAGCTTCAAGTCCTAAAGGGGGGGGTGAATAGGACTATGCCAAATAAAAATAAAATGTGGAAAGATAACACAGATAGTAGAAATATAAAACAACCACAAGTGCATAAGTATTGAGAGGTTGATATAAACGTTGTTCTAAGAACAACCTTACACTAAAAAC
This sequence comes from Magnolia officinalis, assembly GCA_021015155.1. Classification (NCBI taxonomy): domain Eukaryota; kingdom Viridiplantae; phylum Streptophyta; class Magnoliopsida; order Magnoliales; family Magnoliaceae; genus Magnolia; species Magnolia officinalis. Next base: position 39,876,745 of record JAJHSJ010000008.1, read on the forward strand.
CAATGGCTTGTAGTAGGACAACCTAATTTCTAGAACGTTGGTAAATATCCAAAACTCAAACTGATACAGCGGCAAAGGAAATGAATCAGGCTATTACAACATTCACCACATGTACATGAAATTAAATACAACATTCAGCACATCACATACATCACCATCATCATCATCCAAACTCCGAGAATTATAGTGGTTCGGGTGTACACCAACTGTTCTCAAACAGCTACCCTACTCCACTCCTAATATCCACAACCCATGGGATATTGACTTTCATTAAGAAAGAAAGTTTTCCAAGGTTCACCTTAAAACTTTTACAATTGTGTTTTTAATGGGCTATCAGAATTAAAAACCCCACACACACTAAGATTTTCTGGCTATCTCAGTCAAAACCAAAATGAAAGATTTTCTGGCAATCTTACAAACCACAATGTAATAAATGAAATATACTTATCTGACGAATGATCTTCGATGTAGCCAGTAGAACTACCTCTTTGTAGATGAAGATGTTTAATGTTCAATCTCAAAGAAGGGGTTCTAAGTCTAGATGAATTTTAAATTAAATTCAACCTTAGGCTACTTGGATTCAATTTCTTGGATCTCACAAAGGGTTAAATCAAAATCCCCTTTATATTAAGTAGAATAAAATCAAGAGATCAAGAAATTAAGAAACCAAAAAGTTATTAAAATGATTTATAAATACCTCAAAATAGCTTCCAATAGTGGGGACGAATCTCTCAGAGTGATGACTTGAATTGGCTTGGAATGAATGAAAATATTTGAGAAATGTCCTCAATTTATAGGCTGCAATTCGGTTCCCTCGACTAGTCTAAGGATTGGTTCGATTGGTCCTAACAAAACTAATTTTCAAATTTTCTAGCGCAATCGGATAAAATAGACACTCGACAGGTCGAGTGGCTCACTCAACTGGTCGAGTGGGCAGTTCGACTGGTCGAGCACAGCGCTCGACTGGTCGAGTGAATAAAAATTACATTGTTAAACTTTGAGTCAAGCCTCGACTGGTCGAAGACCAAATAACCTTATCCAATTTTTTGAGTAAAATTCTGGACTGGTCGAGAAAAACCTGGACTGGTCGAGCCAGTGCCTGGAATAGTCGAACAATAACTAGGACGAATCGAAACAAAGCCTAAAATAAGTACTATAACCCAAATTAAGTATACAATGTTTATGACCTAATCCTAAGGTCTTTCTGGGGTCATATATACCTTAAATGTGAGCATTGAAATTGAAACATCGGACGCTTTGGTAGATAGGTCACTTTGAAGCACATGAAGCTTGACCTCGTACACTTGAACTTATGTCTCAAACTTGTGTCTTGAGACTTAAGCTTGAGAAAATGTACTTGAGCTTGAACTTGAGCTTTAACTTGAGCTTGAACTCAAGTACTTTAACTTGTTCTCGTAGATGAACATGCACAATTGTAGCATACTCAATGTCCATGTAGATAACGCGAAGATCATCTTCGAGTGAAGGTGAACTTTCCATCTATTTGAACTTGAAGGTGAACTTTCCATCTATCAAAACAAGTCAAACATTCCAAAGTGTTTTGGCACAACAAAATTTGACAATCCAAGTCGCTAGATTTACAACATAGCACTTACAATCTTCTCCTTTGTCAAATTTGTTACAAAACTAGCTTATAGAAGATTAACCGTAATAATACATAGATTCACTTAGTTCAAAAATCCTTCATATAAAATCCAACAATCACAACTCCCCCTCAATCAAATCTCCCTCTCAACTTGAACTCAATAGAGAACTATATTAAGACATACATATACATATCCAAACAAAAAATCCACAATACCACATGCATATCCACATCTCTACATTCACTGCAGAACCACATAATAACAAACAGATTAAGCAATAAGCAACATAAACAATACCCCAATTTCTCCCCCTTTTTGTCACAAAATGACAAAGGAAGAAAAGATGAAAAATATGGTAATGTGGTATCTAAATATGTGAAGAGAGTAAGAAAGAGTATGAAAGTTAGTAACTTAAAGCATAATAGAGTAGAGTATCCACATCACACATAGTTAAACATGTCCAAATGTAAGAGTCACCAAGAAAAGTAAAGTTAAGAAGTTAATACAAGTCCAACACAAGAAAGAGAACTAATTAGAACCAGATGAAGAGGGAGGTGGAATGGATGGATTAATCTGGCATAATTCCTTATTTATGCGTCTAAAATATTTACGCATATATTTCATTTGATTTGCATGAAATATTGTCAATCCATCCACCTTCTCTTCCAGTGAGCGAAGGCGCTCATCAAAATCAGAAGGCTGAAAATCAAGATCAGCCTCAACGTCATCAGATTCTAATTCATTAAAAATATCTTCCATATCAGCGTCAGTTGGCAGTGTATCTTCCTCTCCAACATCTTCTCTAACCTCTCTAGTATCTTTATCTATCTGACCAGGTGCTAACTTTAAATTCATCTTGTTGATATTTAAATTGTTGAATGGAAGATGAGAAGTAGGAGCTTCTCCAGGTGGCATGACCACAGAACAGTGTAAAGCAAGGGTGGTCATTAAATAAGTGAATGGAAAATCACAATGCCCCAGATGAAGTCAAAATTGGATAATGAAATAACAAATTAATGAAGGAAGACACACAGGAATGCCAGACACAACAGAATGAAGAATACGCACCATAAACATTGGAAATAAAGATGCATGTAATACTCTATAACTGGGCAACATCTAGTTGGCCCAGAGCGCATTCTTGGAACTCCATTCTGAGTCCATGTTGTATAAATTTCTGGTTAATAAATATTTTTCTGACTCATTCAACCTTTCAGCCAATGTCGAAATAGGAATGCCTTCATCATTCACTTGAATGTCCATCAACCCAGAAATTAAGTGACGATCTACTTTATATGAACCTTCTCTAAACATGATAGTGAAGTTCAAATCTTCAATAGATACATCACCTATGCATGTAAACATTGCCTGCGCAATGGAGCGGTATGCCGGTCCACCCCAATTCAGAATGTTATCCCATCCTATAGTAAAAAGGAGGGGAATAATGTTGAATTGAACAAGATGGTTTGCATTGACGGTCCACTCAACAATTATGTTGCGGTGATGGATATCCCGCACATATTCCGTGTCCACTTCGGGTGGTCGAAGAGTACACGCCGAAATGGAACGAGAAGAAGATGCTCTAGTAGGTTTCTTCTTCGATCTACCTTCCATTGCAAGAGTAAACAAGAAAATGCAAGAAAGGATTTAAGGGTTTCAAACCCAACAGATATTTTCTAAAAATTCTAAGAAAATCACAAGGAAACTTGAAATAAAGTCAATAATCAAGCTAAATGACAATCAAAGAACCCAAATCCGAAAGGAAAATGAAAATGATGCACATTCCAAGTAGTAATCGAAGGAGGGTTCAACGAGTCGGAGAAGGGCCGAGTGAGGAAGATGAGATTTTGGAGAAAATGAGATTTTTCACCCTAAAATGGGGTATTAACCTACGCACCACGACTGGTCGAGTACATGCTCGACCGATCGAGCCACGACTGGTCGAGTAGGTGCTCGATTGGTCGTGAAAGCACAAAAATTTACATATTTTTATAATTTTAAAATAAAAATAAATTACAAAAAAATATATAAAAATACAAGAATGTAATCATGAAAATCTCAAGTAGAATTACATATATCAATATCCATTTTTAATTTAAAAACCTGTTTCTGTCAAGTGGTTTAGTGAATAGGTCAGCAAGTTGATTTTTAGTCTGCACACAGTCTAATGAAATAACTTTTTCTTCCACTAATTCCTGAATATAGTGTTATCGAATGTCAATATGTTTGGTATGGGAATGCTGGATGGGATTCTTAGAGATATTGATTGCACTAGAGTTATCGCAATATAAAATCTCGTGTCATGCGCAATACCGTAATCGTTTAACATTCTTTTCATCCACACAAGCTGAGTACAGGCATTTCCGGCTGCGATATATTCAGCCTCGGCTGTGGATAGGGATATAGAACTTTGTTTCTTACTATGCCAGGAAACCAAACAGTTCCCAACATAAAATCAACCACCACTAGTGGATTTTCTATCGTCTATATTCACACCCCAGTCAGCATCCGAGTATCCAGCTAATTGAACATTAGTATCACGTGTATACCATAGACCTAAATTAACTGTACTTGTGACATACCAAATAATCCTCTTGACATACCATAGGCCCGCGTTTATTTCAAAGAAATGCCGCGCATTTGTAAATCCTGAGAGAATCTCTACAACCCATCCCATCAATCAATCAACTCAAGTCAAGTACACATCCCATCCCTAGCCAATGCTTTCTTTCTCCCCAAGACAAGCAACCTACCTAAGTCAACTCTCAAGTCAAGTACATCCATCACCCACCCATCACCTCTCTCTTACAACTCTCTCCCTCTCTCTCTCTATTTCTCATTCTCCACCCATTCCCCAAGCACCAAGAAAAGCAACCGTCCAGGCATTTCCAAGCTCCAAGATTTTGCCAAGTGTGGCCCACTTCCTACCCCACTCATCTCCCATCCCAACCCTCCAACCTTCATCAACCTCCATCAAAGAGAGTCAAGGAGTTTGGCATTCCATAGAACCAAGAAGATCCAATGGTGGGTGCTTTGTAGGGTTAGGATTTTATTTTTTATGATGGCCAAGTGGGGCCTACCGATTGATGGTATGGATCCCACTTTGGACCCTAGGTGTGGCTGATGGCCCACCATGATTCACATATCCATCCCATGATGGGGCCATTCTCCATGGACCCCATCATGATGTTTAATTTCCTTGTACAAAAAGGGTCATCTAGACCTTGCATTTTGGTGGAGAAGGGATCTCCACTGTTGATTTTGATTGGTGGGCCCACATGTAATGGGACCCACTTGATGTACGTTGTAATGCATGGAAGGGAGGGCCCATAGTGTCGGGGTCCCTCCATCACACGCGTCTCTCTCTCTCTCTCTCTCTCTCTCTCTCTCTCTCTCTCTCTCTCTCTCTCTCTCTCTCTCTCTCTCTCGCTTTCCCTAATTTTATGGCCCGCTTATGATGTATGTATTTCATGCATACTGAGCACCAAGTGGACCTAACTGGGGCTCACGTCACGGCCACCTTGCTGCCCTTTTTGGAAGGAAATGGATGAGGGAAAACCACAAATATCAGCTTGATTCCAACCAGGTGGGCCACGTGTGTGTGAAACCCACGTGTGATGCATGGGTTTTATCCGGACCGTCCATCCGAGGACCTAGTTAATGCATGTTGTTCAGGCCATCCAGGGCCTGGATGCTGGCATGATTTTTTAATAAATAATAATAATAATAATAATAATAATAATAATAATAATAATAATAATAATAATATATCACGTCTAGTGGGCCACACACGTGGGACCCACCAAGAGGATTGGCTGGTGTGTGATACACAGCTGCATAAGCTGCAGTAGCAGCGTCACCAGGTCCTGAGGACCGGTTATGATGTATGTGAAAGTGCCCTGGTTTGTCAAGTTACATGAGTATTGAGTCAGATCATCTACAGAGCCTGATAGGAAGATCAATTCAAGCGTCTGCCTTAACCGGATGTGTGCAAGCTCGCCACAAGTAAACCTATAGCCTCGCATCCCATGACTTAAAACACCAGGTGAATAAAACCCTTAAAAACAAGTTAGAAAATCATAGGGTTTTAAGGTGAGAAAACTTTTTTCAAAACAGAAAAATCTCTAAGTTTTTCTTGCCTTGTCGATTTTATCGAAACACCCTCGATATGATCGACCCGCGCTATTGAGTCCTCGATGCTTCATCGATACCATCGAAAACAGGACCAAATATGTCCAACAACTTCACAACATATCTGGACAAATTATCGATGTATCGATACACCTATCGATATCATCAGTACTCAAATCTCGAGCCCATCGAAAGTGGCTCGATAAGATCGACATGCAATTTTTTGGCGCCCCTATTTTTTAGAGAAAATTTCGAATTTCTTCAATATATCGATGCACCTTCCGATATGATCTGAAATCAAATATTGATAAGATCAGAAGTTCATCGATGATATCGATCGTGGGCGCGCATTTCTTCCAGCAGATATTTCAAGTTGTTTTTAACTTTGATCGGGGGTCATTCGAGGAAATCGATATTCATATGTTGATGATATCGAGGCCGAGTCGATCGCATCGAAACTGGACACAAACTATCCAGCGAGTTTACTAGTAAATCTATTGGATTTATCGATGCATTGACACTGCCTTCGATATCATCGATATACAAATTCCAATGACATCGGCTGACCCTCAATCATATCCTAAAAACCTGAAATATTTCATGACAAGTCTCTCTCATTTTTTAAGTGTCGATAGATTGAACCTACCATCGATGGAATTGGAGTTCGAAATCCAATGATATCGACAGTGGTTTCGATTCATCGACCATCTAGCAAAAGGTTTCAAAAGCGTATGACTTTGAGTTCAAGTCATCGAGCAGACCATCGATGCTATCGAGAGTATACGCTCGATGTTATCGAACCTGCTCGATGATATCGAGCTCATTCATAAATGTGACTGTTTTATATCCGTTGGAACCTTTTTCCTATATATAGAGGACTTGTCTATTGTTACTGGTAGAGAAAGAAGAGAGTGCTTTTGTGTGTTTCAGCTTATATCTTATATCCAAAGCCCTTTCTGTCACGCCCTGAAAATCGAGGGTCGAGCATAAACTCAACTCCCGAGTTCCAATGCATCACTTATGCAACAAAATGAATGATGATTGAATGTTGTCTATATTAGTGCATGGAACATGAGTGAGATTAAGCCAAAACAGCATATCATACTCCAGAGACAAGTGAGCTTATGAGTGGAAGACTGTGATAGATATATAAAATATAAAAACTGCGGTGAGTCTCCAGAGTGTGATAACATTACCAGGTTAAATAATTTCAAGTACAATTCAAAATTATACCAAATGTGTTGTGTCATCTAGTCAACATCCCTGTAATCCCGTCGATCAAGACACGGCTCACAGGAACCCGCCTGAAACTGCATAAAGGAGGAATCCTCCTCATCCTCATAAAATTCCGGCTCCGCTTCGCAGCATCGCCATCATCTGAAACTCAACAAGTCCGGTGGGTGTTTGGAACACCGTCCCGAAACGTGGGAGTGAGTGATCAACTCAGTGGAACAGTAAAGCATAGGTTAACATGTTATCAATTCAGTCAAGCAGTAATGATAAAGCAGTAAAATCAAACACTCCTAACTACTCTTATTAATGCAAGTATAAATGCAGTCATGATGCATGCCCTCAACACATACTCCCTCGTGCGACACCATCTTACGTTCGCGGCATGCTTTCATCCCTCAGTGCTCCACATCTTCCAGGCCCATGCAATGCAATGATGAGCATGATTACCGAGTTATTATTAGTCCATTTCAAACAGCAGGATTGGGAAACTAAGGTACCTCCCTTGTATCATTCTCAAACATGATCCATTCTAGGGTCGTCAATTCTAGTTAATCTCACACGATGGTGTGTTTCTAGGTCGCTGCAAGGGTTGTCAAGGCTGTTACACAAAACCGTTACACCACTCCCCCATCACCCTTTTAACGGTTCATCACTAAATTGATACAGGCCTAGTTCATACTCTATTCACCACGGCAAAACTCGTTGCCCCACCGCAAATTCAGAGTATGCTCAAGGTCACTACAAAGGGCTGTCAAGGCTGTTACACGCATTCGTTACACCACTCCCCCATCACCTTATCAATGTAGGACGACAGCACGAACATAGTGTCCCATACCACTATAATTAGGTCACGAGTCTGGTTGCTCACTGGTCACTACGGGGAGGCACATGACCCCAGCGTAGGCCGACAGCTCGACCACGGTGTCCCATACCACCATGCCCGGCTCATGAGTCTTAGCGGATCGAGGTACCATGGTTAAAGGGGATTTCACTGGTAAGTTTGGTACCCTAGGTTCAAGCAGAGGCGTCCAAACATGGTGAACATACATAAGACAGATCGGGTTGCTTGACGAGCTCGGCTAGCTCGAACGCACACAAGTTGAACGATATGAAGCGCATAAGCACTTCGTGTGGCCAACCACTATCGCCAACCGAAGTACGACTCGGGTTCGTTGAACACTTCTCATGTGGCGAATGAATCACAACCATGAATTCAATCCCGTTACCGATTTCCTGGACTATAATCATAGCCCCAAACACAATCAATCCTTATTCTGAAGCATATAGAGTAAAGCAAAATATACAAAGTAATTCAAGCATGTTATAAAGCACAATATAAACAGGAAATACAAACACATATATTTCACAAGTATGCAGTTAAACTAAATAAACAACATGGAGGAAATCATATACATCTCTAAGGTAGTTGAGAATCCTATCTCAACACCCTATTAAACTTAGTTCGTCACACAATTTCTCACACAGGCATTTTAGCAAACACTTAAACTACACCACTCCAATATACATGACGTATGTTGATTTCAACATAGAATAGGACAAATCCTTATAGCAAGGAGTTGTCGCATACACATCAATCATGTTCTTACATTCAATACATTTGGCAGGCATAAATCATAAATCCATATTTATTTAGTCATTTCAACAAACACTTTAAACTACATACAGCAACATACATGACGTATGTTGATCACATAGGTATAAGGCCAAATCCTTTCACTAGGGAGTTTCCCTAATTATAACACGCGTGCACCCATGACGGATAGTCATGGCAAGCAGGAATCCAAGTTCCATGTTCATTCAGTCATTTCCACAAACACTTGGGCTACACGTTTTAGCATCTATAGTATATATTGGCCATGGCATGATTTAGAATAAATCCTTTCGTCAAAGGGGTATCGCCTATACAACAATCATGTATCCATGACAATTAGTCATGGCAAGCACGAATGCGAATTCTATACTCATTCGGTCATTTTCACAAACACTTATAATACACTATTTTAACATACATAGTGTATATTAGCAAAAACATCTATTAGGGCGAGTTCTTTCGCCAAACAAGTATTTTATCCATATATAATATATCAATACAGCAAATAATCATGGCAAACACATTTCCAAAATTTATACCTATACGGTACTTTCTACAAATACCTAGAGTATGTAAAATTCCATATTCTTCATCTTTAATCGAAATGGAAAATAGACAGCACTTTGTACATGTGCAATTACATGCAGATCATGAATATATCATTATCTGACATTGAAAGCGTTGAAAACCATAACCTATACACCTAAAGTCCACACCTTTTGTCGTAGAATCGTAACGAACCCGATAGGTTTGCTAAGCTTTCGTATACGGCAGTTTGGCGACCTATAGAATGAAATAGGTTAGCTATTTCATAACCTACAACTATCAAAACCCCAAAACAGGTTAGGGTTAGGGTTTTTTACCTAGAAACGGAGCCGAAATCGTCAGGAAAGCGATTAGAACGAGGTGTATAGCAGCAGGGAAGCATGGCAGGGAGATGCTCCCACTTCTCTCTCACTTTCTCTCTCTTTTCTCTCTATTTTCCTAGGGTTTTTCTCAAATTCGTATGGTTGAAATGAGTGAGGGTTTAAGGTCCTTATATAGCCTAAAATCTCACCGAAATAGACTCTAGGCCAAGGTATACTTCAGTTATATCCAAAGTGGACCTGTTTCAGCTCAACGGAGGACTTTTGGCGGGCCCCCTTGAGCCAAAGGTCAGACTTAAGCTCACTAACACTGGATCTACGTATGGCTATGTTTTCGCTTCAGTCGGGATTCCAGATCGTAAATGGCGGACCAGTTTCAGTTCAACGGTCAGTGAAACTCAATCAGAGATTTCAAGTACACTGCCATGTATATGAAATCTTTCCTGATCCGAGGGTGTATTTGGGTCAGATTCTGACGGTCTGGTTGCTTACAAATTGTCCGCAAGCGACACGTGCCAGATTACTATTTGAGATATTTGTTTATAAGGAAAACTAAGTGTTTTCACACTCCTCGCTCTGGACTCAAGCGAATAGTCGTGGGACATGTCTGGATTTGATCTCCGAGATGGTTTCAAGCCTAGCGAGGCAGTCCTAAGTTTATAACTTCGTGTAAATCAGATTTTCGACGTACGGTCCAGATCTGATACGGAGTTTCGAGATGCTCCCAAGAGCAGCCGGATAATGAGATTGATCTTAGATTTTAGGGTGCTAATTTCACAGGTACTCTAATTTAACACTAGCTAATTCTCGCCTAATTTCTAAAGGATTTAGTCCTGTATGATTTCTGTCTGAGGTGGTACCTGGGCCTTTGTAGTTTGTATATAAAGTGATCCAAGTTATAATACTTAGCTAGTTTAAGATAGTGTCTAGGGTGAAAGTACTTAGGAAAATTGAAAGAATAAGGTGGTGAAGGGTGAGATTTGTGAAGGAAATGGGTTCAAAAGCGGTTTTAGACTTTGGGATTGAGTTCTAACAGGTTAATAAGGTATTAGGATTGACCCATTGCCTAAGAACGTCTAATTCCAGGTTGACAAAAATTCGGGATGTTACACTTTCTCTCAAGGGAGTTCATCCTCCAATCCACCCTCATCATTGATATTCAATAGAGTGGTTTAGAGAATGAACTTCTGCATTCAAGGATCCTCCATCTACTAACTTAATGGTAAATCATTAAGTTGGGATGCCTTGAGTGTATAAGATTAGAATCACTCTATCTTCCTGATAGGAAAACATTTTGAGAGCGAGATTCCATCTTGACCTTGACCTAACCCGAAGGCGAGTATTGGTACATCATTTTGTGTTGCGGATCAAGGGAACAGAAGACTCTTCGTCAACAAGGAGGAGGAGATTTCGGCGTTGTGCTTATCGGGACTCATCAACTTATTTGTAAGTATCTAGAGTCCAAGAGGACACTTGTGATCATTCCTTTGTAAGATTGGGTCTTAAGTTGTTCTCACCCTTTGAAGTCCTTGTAGGAGGCCTCCGGCGGGAGTGTACGTGGTGGGTGCGTTGTGTAGACCCTTTCTCTGTGGAGAGCATAAACATCTGGTTGAAGGTAAACCAGTAAAACCTTAGGTTTGAGGTTAACCGCTGTGAAACCTCGGGTTTGAGGTGAACCATGTAGAAACCTCCAGTAGGGTCTTATGGAAGATCCTTGGCCAGTGTGCCTAAAAGTGGGTGCGTTATATTGACCCTTGCTTGTGAGATCATAAACAGTCAGCCTCAATGTACGTTGTAAAGGTTGAAGGTGAACCTGATTTAAAACCTTAGGTTTGAGGTGAACCGCTATGAAACCTCCTTAGTGAAATCCGGTACACTCAAGGGTTGAGTGCGGTTATCGAGAGTGGAGTAGACAAGTAGTCGAACCACTATAAAAATGACTGTGTTTGTGATTGCTTTTCTGTGTGTGTGATTTATGTTAATGCATTTATATTTATATATCTGATCACACCTCACACAGATACACAGTCACATCCAACATAAACTAAGTTGCATATTGCTATATCTTGAATAGTTTGTGATTGGATCCTCTACCTGGATTGGAAGCCAGTAGAGTTACAGTTAAGTAATCCTGATAATTACATATTTCATAGGTTTAGTGAAATAGGATTTTTAAATAAATCATAAAAATTTTAAAAAGTCCTATTCACCCCCCTCTAAGGACATATTGGCATATTCCTTCATCAACTAGTGCGGTCTTTACCGCCATTTCAATTGGTATCAGAGTCGGTCTCTCTTTAAGGGCTTCACCGTCTAAAGAGTGATCTTGACTGAAGTTGGGAATATGGCCTGTCACGCCCTGAACTCAGAAACCGGGTTCACAAAATTCCCGATCGCCGAATCTGGCGCCGACAGCCTCCGTAGTACCCCATTCTCGGCTCCCGGCACCCATATACCAGGTTCCTATCCTGGGATGCTACAAGGAGGATTTCTAATAATCAATTTGATTCGTAATGAGCATAACCAAGCATAACCCACGAACAATAACCACAAGAACACCATTACAAAATCCACTATGATAAAAAATTTTGAGTATAGTGGGTATAAAGGGAAATACAAGATAATGATAATAGCAGAAACTCCAAAAGCTCAGCTACATGCTCCAACTAGAGCGAGACTATGGCTGCGTCCTAGCGTCACCTGCACGCATCAATCGTGCATAAGCTTATAGAAAGCTTAGAGGGTGGTGTAAGTGTATGCGCAATATGAGCGTGCTCAGAATGCAAGGTCAGAGTAATGCGGAATCGTGCTGATGAGTACATGAATGCAACCAGCCGTACCAAGGCTATGCGGTGCAAGATATGAATGCTATCGGTCATGTCAAGACCATGCAATGCAAGATACAGCTCAATGTAACATCCCGAAAAATCGAGGGTCGAGTAGTAACTCAACTCTCGAGTTCCAGAACATCATTTATGCAACATAGATAATGATGATTAAATGTTGTCGATATTAGTGCATTGAACATGAGTGAGATTAAGCCAAAACAGCATATCACACTCCGGAGACAGTTAAATTGCAAGTGGAAGATTGTGATAGATATATATACAATATAAAAACAGTGGTGGGTCTCCAGAGTGTGATAATGTTACCAGGTTAAATAATTACAAGTACAGTTCTAAAATATACCACATGTGAGGACGTGTAATGTCTTCTAGCCCAAGTACCATAGCTCCGTCAATACAATACCTGTAACGCCCTGAAAATCGAGGGTCGAGCATAAACTCAAATCCCGAGTTCCAGAACATCACTTATGCAACAAAATGAATGATGATTGAATGTTGACTGTATTCGTGCATTGAACATGAGTGAGATTAAGCCAAAACAGCATATCATACTCCAGAGACAGTTAAATTTGCAAGCGGAAGACTGTGATAGATAGATAAAATATATAAACTATGATGAGTCTCCAGAGTGTGATAACATTACTAGGTTAAATAATTACAAGTACAGTTCTAAAATATACCAAATGTGAGGAAGTGTAATGTCTCCTATCCCAAGTACCGTAGCCCCGTCAATACAATACCAGGTCTTCATAGACCTGTCAGAGATTACATGTAGGAGAACTCCTCCTCAACATCATAGTAGTAGTTCGGCTATGCTTTATAAGCATCGCCAACACCTGAAACTCAACAAATCTGGTTGGTGTTGCAAACACCGTCCCGTAACGTGGGAGTGAGTGATCAACTCAGTGGAACAATAAAGCATAGGTTAACATGTTATCAATTCAGTCAAGCAGTAATGATAAAGCAGTACAGCCAAACAATTTTTAACTACTCTTATTTAATGCAAGTATGAAATGACATGATGTATGCCCTTGCCAAACCACCCTCATGCGACATCATCTTACGTTCGCGGATGCATACCTCCCTCAGTGCTCCACATCTACCAGGCACATGCGGTACGATGATGAGCATGATTATCGAGTAGTTATTAGTCCATTTCAAACAGCAGTATTGGGAAATAAGGTACCTCCCTTGTATCATTCCCAAACATGATCCATTCTAGGGTCGTCAATCCTAGTGAATCTCATACGATATTATGGTTTGAGAGGCATAGCGAAGGCATCACAAAGGGCTCGTCACCCGTCAGCACGGATACAGATCTCACCGTATGCGGCTCAATTGCTGGCCGTCAGCTCGAATACAGGTCTCACCATACTCGGCTCAATCGCTGGCCGTCAGCTCGAATACAGATCTCACCGTACTCGGCTCAACTCATGCTCTAGTTGCTGTGAAGGACTCGTCGTCAATCACAGACCTTAGAGTATACTCGAAGATACTACAGAGGACTCATCGCCCGTCAGCACGAATACAGGTCTCAGCGTACTCGGCTCTCGCCGTAGGTGTCGACAGCTCGAATACAGTGTCCCATACCACCGTATTCGGCTCACGAGTTTGGTTGCTCAATGATCACTACGGGGAGGCACGTGGCCCCAGCGTAGGCCGACAGCTCGGCCACGGTGTCCCATACCACCATGTCCGGCTCATGAGTCTTAGCGGATCGAGGTACCATGGTTAACGGGATTTCCACTGGTAAGTTTGGTACCCTAGGTTTAAGCAGTAATGACCAAACATGGTGAACACACATTCGACATATCGGGTTACTTGACGAGCTCGGCTAGCTCGAGCGCACAACAAGTTGGACGATATGAAGGGCATAAGCACTTCGCGTGGCCAACCACTATCGTCAACTGAAGTACGACTCGGGTTCGTCGAACACATCTCACGTGGCAAATGAATCACAGCCACGAATGCAATTCTCGTACCGATTGTCTGGACTATAATCATAACCACAAACACAATCAAGTGCAGATAGATGAAACAGTAGTGGATCAAGATTCAACTCATACAATCAAGATCTGGTATTATCCGTTTAGGGCTGCCAGGGCTGTTGCACGCACTCGTTGCTCCACTCCCCCATCACCCATGACGGATCATACAACGTAAATATAAATTTAAACATATACATTACATAGTTAAAATCATAAAGCAGTTGAGCATGTTATGAAGCACAACACAAGCATGAGTTTGTACATGTTCAATTCCTAATCACACAACTATCCAAGGAATACACATAGTTAAAAGAGGTTGAGAATCATATCTCAACACCCTTATACATTACAATTTGCTAACTACTACTCATTCAGACATTTCAAGAAATACTTAAACAAACATACATCAACATACATGACATATGTCGATCACATAGGCATTAGGCCAAATCCTTTCACTAGGGAATTGCCCCAATCATAACACGCGTACACCCACGACGGATAGTCATGGCAAGCAGGAATCCAAGTTCCATATTCATTCAGTCATTTCCACAAACACTTGGGCCACACATTTTAGCATATATAGTGTATATTGGTCGTGGCGTGATTTAGGGCAAATCCTTTCGTCAAAGGGGTATCGCCAATACAACAATCATGAATCCATGACAATTAGTCATGGCGAACACGAATGAGAATTCTATACTCATTCAGTCATTTTCACAAACACTTAGAATACACTAGTACAACATACATGGTGTATGTTAGCAAAACATGTATTAGGGCTATCCTTTAGCCAAGCGAGTATTTTATCCATGTATAATATATTACTACAACAAATAATCATGATAAATACATCTCCAAAATTTATACGTATACAGTATTTTCTAGAATACGCAATTTCAACATACATAGTGTATATAAGTAAAACATGTATTTAGGCGAATCCTTTTGCCAAATAAGTAGTTTATCCATATATCGTATATCCATATAACAAATAAACATGTCAAACACATTTCCAAAAAATATACCTATACCGTACTTTCTAAAAATACCTAGAGTATGTAGAATTCCATATTTTTCATCTTTAATCGAAACGGAAAACAGACAGCACTTTATACATGTGCAATTGCATGCAGATCATGAATCTATCATTATCTGACATTGAAAGCATTGAAAACCATAACTTATACACCTAAAGTTCGTACCTTTTGTCGTAGAATCGTAACAGAGTCAATGGGTTTGCTAAGCTTCCGTATTCGGCAGTTTGGCAACCTATAGAACGAAATAGGTTAGCTATTTCACAACCTACAACTGTCTAAACCCCAAAACAGATTAGGGTTAGGGTTCCTTACCTAGAAATGACGTCGGAAACGCCGGGAAAGCGATGAGAATCAGGCGGTGGAGCCCGAATAGCGGCAGGGAAGAGTGGCAGGGAGATTCTCCCACTGCTCCCACACTTTCTCTCTCTTTTCTCTCTCTCAATCTCAAATTCATATGACTGCCATGAGAGAGGGTTTAAGGTCCTTATATAGCCTAAAAATTCACCGAAATAGACTTATGTTCAAAGTATACTTACATTATAATCAAATCGGCATTGTTTCAGCTCAAAAGAGGGTTTCTGGCGGCCCTCCTTGAGCCAAAGGTCGGACTTAAGCTCACTAACGCTGGATCTACGTTCTATTAAGTTTTCGTTTCGGTCAGGATTCCAAATCACGCGTGGCGGACCAGTTTCAGTTCAACGGTCAGCGGATCTCGATCGGAGATTCCGAGTACATGTAAATGTGTATGAAATTTCTCCTGATTCGAGGGTGTAATTTGGTCTGATTCTGACGGTCTGGTTGCTTAATACTGATTCGCAAGCGAGAGGTGCCAGATTACTATTCAAGATATTTTATTTTGAATTAATTTCACATTTCTCACACTCTTCACTCCGAGCTCAAGCGAATAGCACTGGGACACTATCTGGATTTGATTTCCGAGATGGTTGTCAAGCCCAGCGAGGCGGTCCTAGTTCCTTAACTTCGTGTTAATCGGACTTCCGACGTGCGGTCCAGATCCGATATGGAGTTCGAGATGCTCTCGAGAGCAGCTGGGTAATAAGATTGATCCTAGATTTTAGGGTAACCTAGCGTCAATGATTCTACAAGTTTTGGGTCTTGCAGATCGTATTTAAAGTGATTGGTGCTAATTTCATAGGCACTCTAGTTTAACACTAGCTAAATCTCACCAAATTTCTAAAGGATTTAGTCCTGTAAGATTTCTATCTGAGGTGGTACTTAGTCCTTTGTAGTTTGTATATAAAGTGATCCAAGTTATACTACTTAGCTAGTTTAAGATAGTGTCTATGGTGAAAGTACTTAGAAAATTTAAGGAACAAGGTGGTGAAGGGTGGGATTTGTGAAGGAAATGGGTTAAGGAGCGATTTTAGACTGTGAGATTGAGTTTTGACAAGTTGATAAGGTCTTAGGATCGACCCATTGCCTAAGGACGTCTAATCCCAGGTTGGTAAAAATCCGGGATGTTACAATCTACCCCCCTTAAAACAAAATTTCGTCCCTGAAATTGGCTAAGGGTAATAAGGGAAGATTTCTATTATTTCACTTGCCTAAGACTTATTGATTCCAAGTTTCTACGCGTGGTAGGGTATATACCAGCTGGTTCATTTTAGTCTACCCCCCTTAAAACTTATATCTCTATCCATTTCTCATACCCTGATGGTTTGCTACAATTTATTTCTGTACCTATTTGGAGTCTTGACTACAATTCCCAGCAATTTAGAGTAAGATAGTTGTTTTCAATGTTTGACCAACACGGAGAGACGTTTGTAGTGGGCTTGATCCCGATACATTGATCATCTACCTTGCCAGGGTAGAAGGCTCATCGTATCCCTCCCTAATCCTGATGGATCCTGGTCTTCTGCTCGGCTAAGCAGTGAGTCCGTTGGCAGTCGCCCAGGATTGAGAATTGGGTCAAGCCGCGAATGCTTCGCAGTTGTATATTTCAGTAACTTCGTAGTCCGATCACTCTCTGAGAGTAGGGAATGTCCATCATTGAAATGCTCAAATTGTTTATTCTAAGGTTGCCCTTTAGGTCTTAGTCTAAGAGAGTCCTCGATATTATCTATGTCCAAGAAAGGGTGAATCAAATCTTACTAAATCATCCTAAAATGGTTTCTCATAGTAGAACTTGCTAGGGCTTCTATAATGTTCGTATTCATCAAGCACCGTTTCGATCCTGGGCCAGTGGGGTAGGGTCCACCACGTTTCCGCTGCACCACCCAGATCAAAGAGTGTATTAGGTGACCTAACTAGATTGGGCTCATCATGTTCTACCCTCCTTAAAAATTTATTTTCACCCTCAAGGCTCAAGATTTATGTCCTGCTCCGTATATCGGAACAAGGTGTAATTTAGGACCTAATTCCTAACTATTTGTTGCCCATTTGGGTAATTCCTGGGGCCTAAAAGACAAAGTTGCTATCGGCTATATACTCCTAATACTTTTCAAAGGCGAAGTTATAGACTTTTGGTTGCAAGTGGTTCGGACAACACGGAAGAAAGTTGCGTAGTGGGTCCAAGCCGGATACATGGACCTTCTGCCTAGCTAGGACAGAAAATTGTCGTATCAGTTCTTAATCCTAGTTGATCCCGACCTTCTGCTTGATCAGAGCATAGGGTTCATTGGTCACTACCAGGATTTAGAATTCTACTCAGACCGCGAGTACCTCGCTTATATGTAGTTTCTCTACTCCGTGTTCCCGATTGTATTAAGTCCTTGAGAAGGCAATTCTAAGGGTTATGTTGATTTGACCTAACATTAAATCCAAGGGATCTATAAGTTTTCTCTGGGCGTGAATAGGTTCTACGTTAAACAAGCTTCCTAAGAGTTGTTAAAGAAGCCTATGAGTACCAAGGGGATTTAACGAAGGAACGGGGTCTCGCTCCAACGTAATCAAGCCGACTTACGCTAGATGGTTTCTAATACAACAAATTGGTTATCGCTTAGGGTTAAAGTTGTCTAAGTGGAATTGAGTTGAGCACTACACACCTGTTTATACTAGCTATGAAGGTCCTAGGGCTCACATTATTCATTTATTGGGTTTCCTATACTGTCAGATCTGTCGAAATCTAGGAGCACCGCTCTAGGTCCAAATTCCAAAGGCCTACTTGGCCAGCGATCTTAAGTTGTACTAAATGGGACTGCATCACTAATCCTACCTCGGGATTAGGAGTGGCTTGTTTGGTAGGAGGGTGGGAGGGGATTAAAATTAATGGTATAGTCTTTGCAAAATGAGCCTTGTGTGGGAAAGTGTGAGATGGGATTTTCAAACCCCAAGATGATGAATTTCTGAAAGTGTAATCCCGAAATCCCGAGATATACTTTTCATTGCTAACATTCCAAACATGGCATTGGAAAACATGGAATACACCCAATCTAGGGACAATACTTTACACATACATTTATTATTACTTCTACAATTCAATCCACCTTACTCACCTAACGCAGTTGGCCGAACGGGCCCTAAAGGGAGAAAAGGGGTTGGAGTTTTTGGTTCTCCACGAACTTGGGTCTCAACAGTGGTTGTAGAGGCCCAAAGAATAGGGATTTGTAAAGGAAAGTGGAGAGATGGGTTGGGTAGAGAGGTTACACGTTTTTTTTTTTTTTTGAGCTCCAAATGAGGGGTGTAGGAGCTCAAATGAGAGAGAATGATGAGGGTAGGAGGATAGGCAGGGCTGTAAACGATGGAATGATGTATGGTTGGATAGGAAACAACGAAATGGGCGATTGGAGTGGAGGTTTGAGAGAGAAAACAGCAACCGAAAAGCGAAAAGGGGGCTTGGAGGGGCGTTTGAGAGAGAGAGAGGTAAGACGACATGAAGTAGGGGTCCCCCCGCAAAATCGCACGCACCACACGTGTGTAGAGGTCGGGCCGACCATGACCAGGCCCGGCCCAACACCAGCCGAGCCACCCGACCGCGGTCAACAGCGGTGACCGCGGTTCCACCACGGTCCGCCTTGCCCGGCACCGCGCCGCCGCAGTGAGGCGGTGTTCACCATCCCCCCAAGGTACCAAATGCACCCTGGGCCCACTTGTTTCACCCCCGGATTGATGCGTGTGGCCCCCGACTCCGTTTCGAGTCGTTTCGGGTCAAATCGGACGTATCTTGCAATCTGGAATGAGTTATCTGACGTAAAATATATGAATTTGGGGTAGAACGAGCTAATGGAGCCAACCAACCCACTCTGCAGGGTTGCGCAGCCCGGAATTGTGAAAAAACCCTCCGATTGACGGTTATTTCCCCGCTTCAATTTCGTTTTGCTAAAAATAGTAGTTTTAGTTTAATTACTCTTCATCGGTCGAGCTTTAGGAGTTACGCCCATAATGCAAAGGACTTAGAATAATTAGGAGAACGGTTTGGTGAAGCCAAATAGGACACTTATTATTTTCGGCCGAAAACCTTGCGCACTAGTAGACATCACGACCTTATAGTAAGTCGCAAATTCTAGGAGTTTTAGTTGTAGTTTGTTTCTGATTTCATTCTCATTACTTGGTATCCTATTTAAAGGGCTGTGAACTCATTTTTAAGCATTCATTAATCAATTTCGAATGTATTAGAATTTATTTATATTGTCTGCTTTCTTTCCTCATGGATTCGGGAAGTCTTTGTGAGGAGTCCAGAGAAGCTCCGAGGATTCGGAGTAGTTATCATCATCACTCTTATCCCGTATTCTACCAATTTTCAACTGTTGGGGTGAGGTGGATTGTAATCTAGAAGAATCTATAGACGGTCTAGGAATGTTTTAAGGTCGACCCGTGCGACCATGGTTGAATACGGACTTGATTTCGGCGTTCGACTTTAGTGAACTTCGCCGATTGGCGAAATCGGAATACCTATGACTGTTTCTATGTTCCGTCGCTCCCTCCTAAGTCAGAGTGCGTCATTATGCATCGTGTGACCATAACCCAGGTCCGCTTTAATCCAAATTATGCTCTGATACCAACTTGTAACGCCCTGAAAATCGGGGGTCGAGCATAAACTCAACTCCCGAGTTCCAGAACATCACTTATGCAACAAAATGAATGATGATTGAATGTTGACTGTATTCGTGCATTGAACATGAGTGGGATTAAGCCAAAACAGCATATCATACTCCAGAGACAGTTAAATTTGCAAGCGGAAGACTGTGATAGATAGATAAAATACATAAACTATGATGAGTCTCCAGAGTGTGATAACATTACCAGGTTAAATAATTACAAGTACAGTTCTAAAATATACCAAATGTGAGGAAGTGTAATGTCTCCTATCCCAAGTACCGTAGCCCCATCAATACAATACCAGGTCTTCATAGACCTGTCAGAGATTACATGTAGGAACACTCCTCCTCAACATCATAGTAGTAGTTCGGCTCTGCTTCATAAGCATCACTAACACCTGAAACTCAACAAATCTGGTTGGTGTTGCAAACACCGTCCCGTAACGTGGGAGTGAGTGATCAACTCAGTGGAACAATAAAGCATAGGTTAACATGTTATCAATTCAGTCAAGCAGTAATGATAAAGCAGTACAGCCAAACAATTTTTAACTACTCTTATTTAATGCAAGTATGAAATGACATGATGTATGCCCTTGCCAAACCACCCTCATGAGACATCATCTTACGTTCGCGGATGCATACCTCCCTCAGTGCTCCACATCTACCAGGCACATGCGGTGCAATGATGAGCATAATTACCGAGTAGTTATTAGTCCATTTCAAACAGCAGTATCGGGAAACTAAGGTACCTCCCTTGTATCATTCCCAAACATGATCCATTCTAGGGTCGTCAGTCCTAGTTAATCTCATACGATATTATGGTTCGAGAGGCATAGCGAAGGCATCACAAAGGGCTCGTCACCCGTCAGCACGGATACCGATCTCACCGTATGCGGCTCAATTGCTGGCCGTCAGCTCGAATACAGGTTTCACCGTACTCGGCTCAATCGCTGGCCGTCAGCTCGAATACAGATCTCACCGTACTCGGCTCAACTCATGCTCTAGTTGCTGTGAAGGGCTCGTCGCCAATCACAGACCTTAGAGTATACTCGAAGACACTACGGAGGACTCGTCGTCCGTCAGCACGAATACAGGTCTCACCGTACTCGGCTCTCGCCGTAGGTGTCGACAGCTCGAATACAGTGTCCAATACCACCGTATTCGGCTCACGAGTTTGGTTGCTCAATGGTCACTACGGGGAGGCACGTGACCCCAGCGTAGGCCGACAGCTGGGCCACGGTGTCCCATACCACCATGTCCGGCTCATGAGTCTTAGCGGATCGAGGTACCATGGTTAACGGGATTTCCACTGGTAAGTTTGGTACCCTAGGTTTAAGCAGTAATGACCAAACATGGTGAACACACATTCGACATATCAGGTTACTTGACGAGCTCGGCTAGCTCGAGCGCACAACAAGTTGGACGATATGAAGCGCATAAGCACTTCGCGTGGCCAACCACTATCGTCAACCGAAGTACGACTCGGGTTCGTCGAACACATCTCACGTGGCAAATGAATCACAGCCAAGAACGCAATTCTGGTACCGATTGTCTGAACTATAATCATAGCCCTAAACACAATCAAGTGCAGATAGATAAAGCAGTAGTGGATCAAGATTCAACTCATACAATCAAGATCTGGTATTATCCGTTTAGGACTGCCAGGGCTGTTGCACGCACTCGTTGCTCCACTCCCCCATCACCCATGACGGATCATACAACGTAAATATAAATTTAAACATATACATTACATAGTTAAAATCATAAAGCAGTTGAGCATGTTATGAAGCACAACACAAGCATGAGTTTGTACATGTTCAATTCCTAATCACACAACTATCCAAGGAGATCATACACATAGTTAAAAGAGGTTGAGAATCATATCTCAACACCCTTATACATTACAATTTGCTAACTACTACTCATTCAGACATTTCAAGAAACACTTAAACAAACATACATCAACATACATGACATATGTCGATCACATAGGCATTAGGCCAAATCCTTTCACTAGGGAATTGCCCCAATCATAACACGCGTACACCCACGACGGATAGTCATGGCAAGCAGGAATCCAAGTTCCATATTCATTCAGTCATTTCCACAAACACTTGGGCCACACATTTTAGCATATATAGTGTATATTGGCCGTGGCGTGATTTAGGGCAAATCCTTTCGTCAAAGGGGTATCGCCAATACAACAATCATGAATCCATGACAATTAGTCATGGCGAGCACGAATGAGAATTCTATACTCATTCAGTCATTTTCACAAACACTTAGAATACACTAGTACAACATACATGGTGTATGTTAGCAAAACATGTATTAGGGCTATCCTTTAGCCAAGCGAGTATTTTATCCATGTATAATATATTACTACAACAAATAATCATGATAAATACATCTCCAAAATTTATACGTATACAGTATTTTCTAGAATACGCAATTTCAACATACATAGTGTATATAAGTAAAACATGTATTTAGGCGAATCCTTTTGCCAAATAAGTATTTTATCCATATATCGTATATCCATATAACAAATAAACATGTCAAACACATTTCCAAAAAATATACGTATACCGTACTTTCTACAAATACCTAGAGTATGTAGAATTCCATATTTTTCATCTTTAATCGAAACGGAAAACAGACAGCACTTTGTACATGTGCAATTGCATGCAGATCATGAATCTATCATTATCTGACATTGAAAGCGTTGAAAACCATAACCTATACACCTAAAGTCCGCACCTTTTGTCGTAGAATCGTAACAGAGTCGATGGGTTTGCTAAGCTTCCGTATTCAGCAGTTTGGCAACCTATAGAACGAAATAGGTTAGTTATTTTACAACCTACTACTGTCTAAACCCCAAAACAGATTAGGGTTAGGGTTCCTTACCTAGAAATGACGCCGGAAACGCCGGGAAAGCGATGAGAATCAAGCGGTGGAGCTCGAATAGCGGCACGGAAGAGTGGCAGGGAGATTCTCCCACTGCTCCCACACTTTCTCTCTCTTTTCTCTCTCTCAATCTCAAATTCGTATGGCTGCCATGAGAGAGGGTTTAAGGTCCTTATATAGCCTAAAAATTCACCAAATAGACTTATGTTCAAAGTATACTTACATTATAATCAAATCGGCATTGTTTCAGCTCAAAAGAGGGTTTCTGGCGGCCCTCCTTGAGCCAAAGGTCGGACTTAAGCTCACTAATGCTGGATCTACGTTCTATTAAGTTTTCGTTTCGGTCGGGATTCTAGATCACGCGTGGCGGACCAGTTTCAGTTCAACGGTCAGCGGATCTCGATCGGAGATTCCGAGTACATGTAAATGTGTATGAAATTTCTCCTGATCCGAGGGTGTAATTTGGTTTGATTCTGACGGTCTGGTTGCTTAATACTGATCCGCAAGCGAGAGGTGCCAGATTACTATTCAAGATATTTTATTTTGAATTAATTTCACATTTCTCATACTCTTCACTCTGAGCTCAAGCGAATAGCGCTGGGACACTATCTGGATTTGATTTCCGAGATGGTTGTCAAGCCCAGCGAGGCGGTCCTAGTTCCTTAACTTCGTGTTAATCGGACTTCCGACGTGCGGTCCAGATCCGATACGGAGTTTCGAGATGCTCTCGAGAGCAGCCGGGTAATGAGATTGATCCTAGATTTTAGGGTAACCTAGCGTCAATGATTTTACAAGTTTTGGGTCTTGCAGATCGTATTTAAAGTGATTGGTGCTAATTTCACAGGCACTCTAGTTTAACACTAGCTAAATCTCGCCAAATTTCTAAAGGATTTAGTCCTGTAAGATTTCTGTCTGAGGTGGTACTTAGTCCTTTGTAGTTTGTATATAAAGTGATCCAAGTTATACTACTTAGCTAGTTTAAGATAGTGTCTATGGTGAAAGTACTTAGAAAATTTAAGGAACAAGGTGGTGAAGGGTGGGATTTGTGAAGGAAATGGGTTAAGGAGCGATTTTAGACTGTGGGATTGAGTTTTGACAAGTTGATAAGGTCTTAGGATCGACCCATTGCCTAAGGACGTCTAATCCCAGGTTGGCAAAAATCCAGGATGTTACAATACCAGGTCTTCATAGACCTGTCAGAGAGTTAGATGTAGGAGAACTCCTCCACAACATCATAGTAGTGGTCCGGCTCTGCTTCAAAGCATCGCCATCACCTAAAACTCAACAATTCTGGTTGGTGTGTACAACACCGTCCCGTAACGTGGGAGTGAGTGATCAACTCAGTGGAACAATAAAGCATAGGTTAACATGTTATCAATACAGTCAAGCAATAATAATAAAGCAATAAAATCAAACACTCCTAACTACTCTTATTAATGCAAGTATGAATGCAGTCTTGATGTATGCCTTTGCCAAACCACCCTCATGCGACACCATCTTACGTTCGCGAATGCGTTCATCCCTCAGTGCTCCACATCTACCAGGCACATGCAGTGCGATGATGAGTATTATTACCGAGTAATTATTAGTCCATTTCAAACAGCAGGATTGGGAAACTAAGGTACCTCCCTTGTATCATTCCCAAACATGATCCATTCTAGGGTCGTCAGTCCTAGTCAATCTCAGATGATGGTGTGTTTTCTAGGTCGCTGCAAAGGCTGCCAGGGCTGTTACGCACAAAGGTTACACCACTCCCTCATCACCTTTTTAACGATTCATCACTATACAGATACAGGCCTAGTTTCATACTGTATACATTGCAGCAAAACTCGTCGCCTCACCGCAATTCAGAGTATGCTCGATGTCACTACAAAGGGCTGCCAGGGCTATTGCTAGCATTCGTTGCACCACTCCCCCATCACCTTATCAATGTAGGCCGATAGCACGAATATAGTGTCCCATACCACCATAATTGACTCACAAGTCTGGTTGCTCACTGGTCACTACGGGGAGGCACGTGGCCCCAGCGTAGGCCGATAGCTCGACCACGGTGTCCCATACCACCATGCCCGGCTTATGAGTCTTAGCGGATCGAGGTACCATGGTTAACGGGATTCCACTGGTAAGTTTGGTACCCTAGGTTCAAGCAGAGGTGTCCAAACATGGTGAACATACATAAGACAGATCGGGTTACTTGACGAGCTCAGCTAGCTCGAGCACACAACAAGTTGAACGATATGAAGCGCATAAACACTTCGTGTGGCCAACCACTATCGCCAACCGAAGTACGACTCGGGTTCGTCGAACACATCTCACGTGGCAAATGAATCACAGCCACGAATTCAATCCCGTTACCGATTGCCTGGACTATAATCATAGCCCCAAACCCAATCAATTACAAATAGTTAAAGCAGTAATGGATTAAGATTCAAATCATACAATCAAAGTCTGGTATTATCCGTTTAGGGCTGCCAGGGCTGTTGCACACACTCGTTGCTCCACTCCCCCATCACCCATGATGGATCATAAAACGTAAACGTGAATTTAAACATATGCATTACATAAATAAAATCATACAATCACTTGAGCATGTTATGAAGTACAACATAAGCATGAGTTTGTACATATTCAATTCCTAATCACACAGATATCTAAGGAGATCATACACATAGTTAAAGAAGTTGAGAATCATATCTCAACACCCTTAAACATTACAATTTACTAACTACTACTCATTCAGACATTTCAACAAACACTTTAAAATACATACATCAACATACATAACATATGTTGATCACATAGGCATTAGGCCAAATCCTTTCACTAGGGAGTTGCCCTAATCATCACACGCGTACACCCACGACGGATAGTCATGGCAAGCAGGAATCCAAGTTCCATGTTCATTCAGTCATTTCCACAAACACTTGGGCTACACGTTTTAACATCTATAGTGTATATTGGCAATGGCATGATTTAGAATAAATCCTTTCGTCAAAGGGGTATCGCCTATACAACAATCATGTATCCATGACAATTAGTCATGGCAAGCACGAATGCGAATTCTATACTCATTCGGTCATTTTCACAAACACTTAGAATACACTATTTTAACATACATAGTGTATATTAGCAAAAACATCTATTAGGGCGAGTTCTTTCGCCAAACAAGTATTTTATCCATATATAATATATCAATACAGCAAATAATCATGGCAAACACATTTCCAAAATTTATACGTATACGGTACTTTCTACAGATACCTAGAGTATGTAAAATTCCATATTCTTCATCTTTAATCGAAACGGAAAACAGACAGCACTTTGTACATGTGCAATTGCATGCAGATCATGAATCTATCATTATCTGACATTGAAAGCGTTGAAAACCATAACCTATACACCTAAAGTCCGCACCTTTTGTCGTAGAATCGAAACGAAGTCGATAGGTTTGTTAAGCTTTTGTATATGGTAGTTTGGCAACCTATGAAATTAAATAGGTTAGCTATTTCATAACCTACAACTATCAAAACCCCAAATCAGATTAGGGTTAGGGTTTCTTACCTAGAAATGACGCCAGAATCGCCGGGAAAGCGATGAGAAAGGGGTGGTGCAGCTTGTGTAGTGGCAGGAATAGCAGCAGGGAGATTCTCTCACTTCTCTCACTCTTTCTCTCTCTTTTCTCTCTTCTCTCTCTAGGATTTCTCTCAAATTCGCATGGCTGTGAGAGAGAGGGTTTTAAGGTCCTTATATAGCCTAAAAACTTACCGAAATATACTCTAGGTCAAAGTATACTTAGGTTATAACAAAAGCGGGTCAGTTTCAGCTCAACGGAGGACTTCTGGAGGGCCTCCTTGAGCCAAAGGTCGGACTTAAGCTCACCGACACCGGATCTATGTTTAGTTAAGTTTTCATTTCAGTCGGGATTCCAGATCACGCGTGGCGGACCAGTTTCAGGTCAACGGTCAGCGGATCTCGATCGGAGATTCCGAGTACATGGACATGTGTATGAAATTTCTCCTGATCCGAGGGTGTAATTTGGTCTGATTCTGACGGTCTGGTTGCTTAAAACTGATCCGTAAGCGACACGTGCCAGATCACTATTCAAGATATTTATTTTGTAAAGAAAATAAGTGTTTCCACACTCTCTCGCTTCGGACTCATGCGAACAGCCGTGGGACACTGTCTGGATTTGATTTCTGAGATGGTTGTCAAGCCCAGCGAGGCGGTCCTAAGTCCTTAACTTCGTATTATTCGGACTCCCGATGTGCGGTCCAGACCTGATACGGAGTTTCAATGTGCTCCCAAGAGCAGCCGGGTAATGAGTTTGATTCTAGACTTTAGGGTAACTTAGCGTCAATGATTCTACAAGTTTTGAGTCTTGCAGATCGTATTTAAAGTGATTGGTGATAATTTCACAGGGACTCTAGTTTAACACTGGCTAATTCTCGCCTAATTTCTAAAGGATTTAGTCCTGGGTGATTTCGGTCTAAGGTGGTACTTAGTCCTTTGTAGAAATGTTTAGTTTAAGTATTGTTCTTCATTACCTAAACTTTAAGATAGTGTCTAGGGTGAAACTACTTAGAAAAATTTAGAGAACAAGGTGGTGAATGGTGGGATTTGTGAAGGAAATGGGTTAAGGAGCGATTTTAGACTGTGGGATTCAGTTCTGACAAGTTAATAAGGTGTTAGGATCGACCCATTGCCTAAGGACGTCTAATCCCAGGTTGGCAAAAATCCGGGATGTTACACTCAAGCATGCCAATCCTTATCATATATCAGTACAGTTCTCATTCAGGATAATCACCGGGTTTAGTACACTCCAAATGGCACTACCGCTCCCCTAGCCACATAGTCCAAGTGAGCGTAAGAAACCTCACTATCTACCTAGCCAATAGTCTGCCAATACCTATCCGACACATCGATAGCGGATCCATTCACAAGCAGGTCAAACTCAACCTAGTATTGCCCCCTACCCCTCGGGCGAGTAAGGTCACACCCCTTTCCAACCGACCACGACACAGTGGGAGACGCGGCCTCCTGGTATTCGGCCATCGTGCACTCATATATCCACTCGGACTCGGCATTGAAGTCATCCTCTGGTACCATCGGGTTTAGGAATTTTCACCCAGGGACATCTATGGCGCTCGTATGCTAGAACCAAACATTTTCGGTATCCAATCCAGCCACCCACGATGTGTCTATGGAGGCTATGGCCCTGATGTCACTAAGGCATACAATAATCATAATCACACAAATGCAAGTGCATGAGTCACCCTACCAACATGCAACAATCCTGCGCGTACTGCACGCTCATGTAGGGCAACTCCATCTATCAGGGAGCCCATAAACAATCCGCCCAAAGGCATATGCTATGATCAGTCACTCCTCATACCAAGCATACATATGATGCGTATGATCATGAATCATGTATCTATACTAAACATGTTATATAGTGATGGGCTCTGAGCAAAGCGAAGATGGGCCTAGACGGCCTATCCACTATAAGTATGGGCCTATCAATGGGCCTTGGGGAGAGTGACAATGCAGACCATTTAACCAACATCATCCATACAATGTGGACATCAAACCATCATTGCTCCCAAGGCATAGCCCACCCAAAGAGTCAACACATAAACCATGGTGGAATCACGTTACAAAGGGCCTCATGTACATCCCATTGGGCCTCGACCCATGGGCCTCCAATACATTAAATGACCTCATGTACATGGGTCTCGTATATATCAAAGTGGGCATCAATAGGCAGGCCACAAATACATCAAGTTAGGCCTAGTCACATGGGCCTCATATATATCAAAGTGGACCTCAATATTGGGCCACAAACACATTAAGGTGGGCCTCAACAACGGGCCACCAATACATCAAGATAGGCCTAAAAAATGGGCCTTAAAATGATCCTCAAAATGGTTGGACGGTTTAGATGCAACACAGACATTATGGTGGATCCCATGGAAAGAATGGATGACATAGATGAAGTACATACCCCATGGTGGGGCCCACACTAATGGAAGGTGTGGATTACACTACATACATCAGTGGGTCCCATGTGGGGCCTACCATAATGTTTATTTTCCATCCAACACATTAATAAGGTCACTTAGACCTGGGGGCCCACAATAATGTTTATTCGCATCCAATCTGTTCATAAGGTCACATGGGCCAGGGCCCACCGTGATGTATATTTCCATCCAACCGGTTCATGAGGTCACACAGTCAGGGAGGAGACCACCGTAATGTTTATTTGCCATGCAACTTGTTTATAAGGTCACACGTGACCTGGGGGTGGCCTGGGGCACACCGTAATGTTTATTTGTCATGCAACCTGTTTATAAGGTCACTTGGACCTGGGGGCCCACTGTGATATGGTTCACAAATCCAGTCCACCCATTAGGTGTGTCCCACTTGGCTGAGGGTTCAGACCAAGTTCCAATCGTATCCAAATTTCAGGTAGGCCCCACCAAGTGATTTTATACGTTTCAGGCATGTCTTCACATGATTTTAGATGGTATGGCCCACCTGAGTTCCGTATATGGCTGATTTTTGGAATGTCCCATAATTTAAAGGGGACGCTTCAAATGCACGGTGTTGATGTTCAAAACGCATCAGGGCCATGGCTGTGAGGGCCACCCAATCCACCCGCCCGCTAGGTGCAGGCACTGCTGCGTGCGTCTGCAGCAGTAGCATTGCTGTTTCTTCATCTTCTTTTTTTTTAAAAAAAAAAACCCGCCTTTTTGCAGTTTTTGGTAGGCGGGGCCCGCTGCAGACAAATCCAACCCAGTCATTCACTCCTACGGTTCAAGACAAACCAAATGACTCTAATATGCGGTATGATCTGGTGAGTAGAAGAGATCAAAGTGTGTTTCAATGGAAAACACTATTATTTCCTATGGTGTGGCCCGCCAGAGAATGGGATCAGCTTCATTTCTCAGCTCAGCGGCTAAAATGAGCTGGGGAACGAAATGGATGGCTCGGATTATATACATACATCAAGGTGGGGCCTGCATGAGCAACCCACCCCAATGCCTAGCTAATTAGTACACACCCAAGTCAGTTCACACTTTACTGTTAGCCATACCCACACCACTCTTATTATATATACTATATGGACTATAGATCTCTCCTGAAATACGGCGGGCCACACCTGTCTGATGGATGGAGCAAATTTTTACATAATTCGGTGGGACCCACTACATTCTAGGGAGAGGAAAATGGAGAGAGAGAGAGAGAGAGAGAGAGAGAGAGAGGGAGGGAGAGAGAGATACACGGTAAGATAGAGGGACCCCACCACTATGGGCCCCTCTTGGTTAAATCACATACATCAAATGGGTCCCACCAACAAGTGGGCCCTAAAATAAGAAATAACAGTGGATCACCCACCTCTTGGCCTTCACCTTTCTTCCTTAGCCTCCTTAGCTCCTTTGCTTGACTTTTGATGGTGGTTGATGGGGTTTTGATGGTGTGGATGAGAGATGAGAGGGTGGGAAAATGGGTCACACTTGGAGTTGAGAGAGAGTGTTGGACGTGTAGAATTTCTCATGGGATTGGGATATTTGCTAGAGAATGAGATAGGGAGATTGAAATTAATGGCTGTAGGGATGGGTGGAGTGGTGGTTGTAAGAAAGGGTGATGTGGAGGTATGGTTTGGTTTGATTTTTTGTAAAAGAGGGATGGTTAAGAGAGAGAGAGAGAGTTGACTTGTGAAAAGGGAGGGGTGGGGGATGTACTTGAGGTATGATTGTACTTGACTTGTATTTGACATTGATTGATTGATTGATTGATGGGACATCTCATAGAGATTCCCTTGTAATTCGCAACGTGTGATGTTTCTTCAGAATGAACGCAGACTGACATCTTCCAGCCTAGGTATCGGTTCGGTACGCGAATCGCGGTGTTGTTAGAATCGCGGTGATGGTGCGGTCGCCAAGGTACATATTTTGGTTCGAGCCGACTTCGGAATACAGGACCCGGCTAGGATCGCGCGCAAACGTTGGATACGGGTCGAGGATTGCTAGAATTCGACCGGAAGAATCGCGGAAGTCCACGGAACGGTATGGACTAGGATACGGGTCTTACATGGCCAAAGGAGAGGGCTCATCAGTCACTAGACCTCCAGTATTTGACGGCTCAAACTATGTATACTGGAAGGCTAGAATGCATTACTTTCTGAGATCTTTGGACCATGATGTTTGGAGATAGTTGAAAGTGGATATGTGCCACCTACTGAACAAATTGTACTTGATAGTGGCACAACCATCACAAAACCCAAATCTAAAGAAAAGTGGACAACATTCAACAAAGAAAGACAAACATCTGAAAAGACAAACATCTGAAGCTAAGGCTATGAATGCTATGTATTGTGCAGTGTCCCAGGATATATTTAATTAGATAAGTATGTGTGGGACATCCAAGGAAGCATGTGATCTATTAGAAACAACCCATGAAGGCACAAGCACTGTGAAGAGGTCAAAACTACAACTTCTGACTTCACAGTTTGAAGGTCTCACAATGGAAGAGCATGAGACGTTTATGGAGTTTTTCACCAAGTTAAACATTATTTGCAACTCCATGGGGGTGGATTGGGAGAGAAAGTTCCGGTATCGAAAATTTGTAGGAAAATTCTAAGATCCCTACCGGAACGATTTAATCCTAAGGTTACAACCATTGAGGAGTGTAGGAACATAGATGAAATGAAAGTAGAAGAACTGGTAAGTTCCCTACAAACTTTTGAACTACACTTCAAACAATCCCAAAAATCTAAAAACATTGTCTTAAAAACCTCAAAGAAAACAATTCATGAGGACAGTGAAAGTGAAAAGGAAGATGAAGATGAAGAAGTGGCTTTGCTGGCCCAAAGATTCAGAAGATTCTTTCAAAAGAATCGTGGTCGGCCTTCCAGAGGAAGAAAGGTGAACAACAAACCTTCTGCAGACAAATTTGGTAAAAGAACCAAAGAACCACAATGTTATGCCTGTCAAGAGTATGGACACCTATTAACCGAATGCCCAAACAGAAAAACTAAGGGCAAGGCAATGGCTGCCACGTGGGATGATACTGAGGAGTCAGATTCAGAATCTAGTGATTTAGAGAGCGATGGTGATCGAAAATCCTTGAAAATACTTATGGTCACCACCACTCCAATCATTCCCATGGAATCTGAAAACGAGGAAGAACAGCAAGCCACTGAATCATCTTCATCCGACAATGGAAAAGAAGAAGAAGAAATCAAAAAGGATAAACTGCAAGATGCTTATAATCAACTTTATATTCATAGCATCAATATCCTTTAAGACTCGGAATAACATAGAACAAAAGTAAGTTGCTGCAGAACGATTTGGATAAAGCATTGGAAATCAACACACAACTAATAAATGATCTGCAACAATATCATATGAATAATGATAAACTTGAATGAATTAATACTTTTCTTGAAAACAAGTCTGATAAACTGAACAAATAGGTTGAACTGCTAAAAGATAAGAATAGACTTCTTTGCAATGAAAATCATACACTCTATTTGATCTGGAAGAATCCAAGAAGATAGCTAAGATAAACTGCAAGTTTTCCCAGAGTGGTGGTGAAAAGCTGGAAAAATTGTTAGGAATGGGAAGACATGGAAGGGATAAAGCGGCTTAGGATTTGAAAATTTTAAGCCAAAGGCTGGAAATACAGCACCTAGAACTGAAAAATCTGCTGCTTCTGGAAGTAAAACTAGAACAACTCCAGTATGTCATTTGTGTGGTGATTCAGGTCATTATAAGGTTGAATGCATAACGCCTAGGAGGACTAAACCTAACTCTGGTCAGAACCATGTTAACAAATTATCAACTAGAGAAATACCGAACTTCAATAGTCCACTTAAGGATATGGATAGAAGCAATGCCCTTGCACCATCACTCAAATCGGTCAACAAAATGAAATGGATAAGGAAGAATTAGTACAGATCATGCATTAGAATCTGAACCTGTGCTAAAATGAGATTTTTTTTTGCTGAACTTAAAATGATATATCTGAGGTTTCTTGCCTCAATTTTTTTGTATAAACATTCAAATGTTTATAATTTTGTTGTGTACAGTATGTACATAGTTTTGTTGAGTATACTGTTGATAGAAGTACGAAAAGTATACTTAAAGAGTCGTCTGAATGCTAAAAATTGAAAATCATCATCTACGATATGACTGTCAATATGCATTCTCGATTTATCGATAAGAGGACGATATCATCGACGCCACTTTAGAATATGAATGGTCGTGTAGCCAAGAATGATATCGAAGATAGACTCGATAGAATCGACCAACAACTTCTCGATGTTATCAAAACAATGATCGATAATATCGACAGATGCCGCCCGATAAAAGTCAGAAAAGCGAAAAAGAAGGTTTATTTTCTCAAGGGTTTCGATCATCTTCTCTACTCGATTCTCTCACCAAACTGCTGGAAGCCACGTCAGACTACTCAGATCACTCCACAAATCGGGTAATACCCTTTTTACTTCACCCTTTTTGGGTATTTCTCTTTGGTGTGTCAGGTGTGTTTGTCGTGTTTTCCAAATCCTTCAACACCCACTTGTCCACATGGGAAAGGACAAAGGAGTAGCATCTGGTCCGGGGGAGTCTTCAAGAACTACCCGACAAAAAGTCCTCGCCTCAAAAGAAAGGGCAAGGGCCCCAGAATCTGGGATCCCCACTCAGCAAAGATCATGACAAACTTCATGAGGCGGGTCCCAGACTGAATCTCAACCGGCACCCTCGCCTCCAGCCAGCCAACGACCTGCAAAATACACCGGTAGAAAACTGATCCATGAAAGAAAATTAGGCAGGGGTTGGTTAGCACCGTACAATCTGGAGCACTTATTTGCTGCGATCGGGTGGCTGCCTGTTCTAGACTTCGGGGGTCGTGCCAGCTTGAGCAGACACGGAACTTCCTCGCTGCATGTCACTCACCTATATCAGATCCTCCTTCAATTATGGTCTCTCTGAATAGTCATGATGATGTGTTGATTACTCCTACCACCATGGCTAGCACCCTCAATCTGGAGATGGCTTAAGAAGGCCTCCCTAAATTGGACCTCGACTACCCTGATGTTCAATCCATGGTAACTAAGTATCTATGTAATGGTCGAGACATCCCGTGGCATCAAGGAAATGAGCTGAAAGCTAGATTCATGGCGCCCCGATTTCGAATTCTGCATGGTATATTCACCACAAATGTATATCCAAGAAGCACTAACAGATCCGATCTCACTGGACTCATGGTCATGATAGTTTATTCTGTTGCTAACGGGACAAGGATGTGCCTCCCAACCCAGCTTGTCAGTCATTTACTAAATGTTATTCATACCTCAAGGGATCTTCATCTCCCATATCCCTGGATCATCAGCAGGATATGCAATACCATTGGTTTTCCATCTACCATTGATCCAGTACTCCCAGTTCAAGTCTTCAATATAAAGAACGTTCGTAAAATGGATTTGAGGTTTCACGAGTATGCTGAAGACGAAGAAGAAGGCATCCAAGAAGGGGGAGCAGAAGCTGGTGCTTCTCATGCTGAGGAAATAGAGATGGCAGGAGAAGAATCCTCCAGACCCGATCCAGCCCCATCAGTGTCAACGCCTGGACATGCCAAACGATATAAGCTGGACAGAATCGGGGTAATCTAGAGAGATATCCATTATGTACATGAGCGGCTGACAGTCTTAGAGCGAGTCATCCACAAAGTGCAACAGTCTGTGCAACAACTGGTAGATTTGATGACGTGTCGACGGGATGACACAACACTATCACACTCTGCTCCATAGCACTGATTCCTGAATGTTGTTACTCACACACACCGCCTAACTCAACATATGAACATCAGTATCTTTTTGAACGTTCTACGCTCCCTTGAGTGCATGTGACAGCTCTCTAACCTGCATAAGTCTTTTTTTTGCCCCGATGTTGGATTGATATTGATATTTACTTATGGGTGCCCTTACATGGGCTTGTGTTTTTGCTGGGATAACTATTAATTTGCTGCCAATCTTGGGCAGTTGATTTTGGATATTTGGATATTTTGGTTTCATTTTGAATATGGCTGAATATATTTCTTATCTTTACTGCCATGATTAAGCTTTAAGTTCCCCCGGTTTATCAAGTTTCTGATATGGTATGCATGGACTATGCTTTACTGATTATTCTATCTGCGATATCACTGCTTTATCTAATCTACTATGCATCCATACATTATGAAATTGATGTCCGCTTAAACTGAGTTAATTATGATACATCAATTGTTCTGCTTCTGTCTGTTCGGTTCTCCCAAGTAATTCACTCTTCAGTCAATATCACTTGATATATCTTTGTCAATAACTGACAAAAAGGGGGAGAACATTTACAAACACCCTAGATGGAAATTGTATATCTACTTAGATGTTGTTGCAGGTGTTAAGGGGAGTAACAAGCAAGGGGGAGTTGGAGTCTACAAGTTAGGGGGAGTAGCTACTGGTTGTGTACATGGGCTAAAAATTGTAAAATTGTGTAAAAGCATGTATACACAATTTAGGGTGTGTTTGTCTAGAGTGTTCTAGGGTGTTTTGGATTTTTGTCACGTAATTCACAAAGGGGGAGATTGAAAGTGCCCTGGTTTGTCAAGTTACGTGAGTATTGAGTCAGATCGTCTACAGAGCCTGATAGGAAGATCAATTCAAGCACCTGCCTGAACCGGATGTGTGCAAGCTTGCCATAGGTAAACCTATAGCCTCACATCCCATGACCCAAAACACCAGGTGAATAAAACCCTTAAAAACAAGTTAGAAAATCATAGGGTTTTAAGGTGAGAAAACTTTTTTCAAAACAGGAAAATCTTTAAGTTTTTCTTACCTTGTCGATTTTATCGAAACACCCTCGATATGATCGACGTACACTGTCTAGTCCTCGATGCTTCATCGATACCATCGAAAAGTGGACCAAATATGTCCAACAACTTCACAACATATCTGGACAAATTATCGATGTATCGATACACCTATCGATATCATCGATACTCAAATCTTGAGCCCATTGAAAGTGGCTCGATAAGATCGACAGACAGTTTTCCGACGCCCCTATTTTCTAGAGAAAATTTTGAATTTCTTCGATATATCAATGCGCCTTCTGATATGATCTGAAATCAAATATTGATAAGATCGGAAGTTCATCGATGATATCGATTGTGGGCGCGCATTTCTTCCAGTAGATATTTCAGGTTGTTTTTAACTTTGATCGGGGGCCATTCGAGAAAATCGATATTCATATGTCGATGATATCGAGGCTGAGTCGATCGCATCAAAACTGGACACAAACTGTCCAGCGAGTTTACTGATAAATATATTGGATTTATCGAGGCATCGACACTGCCTTCGATATCATTGATATACAAATTCTGATGACATCGGCTGACCCTCGATCATATCCAAAAAACCTAAAATATTTCATGACAAGTCTCTCTCATTTTCCAAGTGTCGATAGATTGAACCTACCATCGATGGAATCGGAGTTTGAAATCCGATGATATCGACAGTGGTTTCGATTCATCGACCATCTGGCAAAAGGTTTCAAAAGCGTATGACTTTGAGTTCAAGTCATCGAGCAGACCATCAATGCTATCGAGAGTATACGCTCGATGTTATCGAACCTTCTCGATGATATCAAACACAGTCATAAATGTGACCGTTTTATATCCATTGGAACCTTTTGCCTATATAGAGGACTTGTCTATTGTTGCTGGTAGAGAAAGAAGAGAGTGCTTTTGTGTGTTTTAGCTTATATCTTATATCCAAAGCTCTTTCTCTCAAGGGAGTTCATCCTCCAATCCACCCTCATCATTGATATTCAATAGAGTGGCTTGAGGAATGAACTTCCGCATTCAAGGATCCTCCAACTACTAACTTAATGGTAAATCATAAGCTGGATGCCTTGAATGCATAAGATTGAAATCGCTCTATCTTCCTGATAGGAAAACATTTTGAGAGTGAGATTCCATCTTGACCTTGACCCAACCCAAAGATGTGTATTGGTACATCATTTTGTGTTACGGATCAAGGGAGCAGAAGACTCTTCGTCAACAAGGAGGAAACGATCTTCGGCGTTGTCCTTATTGGGACTCATCAACTTATTTGTAAGTATCTAGAGTCCAAGAGGACACTTGTGATCATTCCTTTGTAGGATTGGGTCTTAAGTGGTTCTCACCCTTTGAAGTCCTCGTAGGAGGCCTCCGGCGGGAGTGTACGTGGTAGGTGCGTTGTGTAGACCCTTGCTCTGTGGAGAGCATAAACATTTGGTTGAAGGTGAACCAGTAAAACCTTAGGTTTGAGGTCAACCGCTGTGAAACCTCAGGTTTGAGGTGAACTGTGTAGAAACCTCCAGTAGGGTCTTATGGAAGATCCTTGGCCAGTGTGCCTAAAAGTGGGTGTGTTGTGTTGACCCTTGCTCGTGAGAGCATAAACAGTTAGCCTCAATGTAGGTTGTAAAGGTTGAAGGTGAACCTGATTTAAAACCTTAGGTTTGAGGTGAACCGCTGTGAAACCTCCTTAGTGAAATCCGGCACACTTAAGGGTTGAGTGCGGTTATCGGGAGTGGAGTAGACAAGTAGTTGAACCACTATAAAAATGACTGCGTTTGTGATTGCTCTTCTGTGTGTGTGATTTATGTTAATGCATTCATATTTATATATCTGATCACACCTCACATAAATACACAATCACATCCAACATAAACTAAGTTGCATATTGCTATATTTGAATAGTTTGTGATTGGATCCTCTACCTGGCTTGGAAGCCAGTAGAGTTACATTTGAGTAATCCTGATAATTGCTTATTTCATAGGATTAGTGAAATAGGATTTTTAAATAAATCATAAAAATTTTAAAAAGTCCAATTCACCCCCCACTAGGACATATTGACATATTCCTTCTTCAACTAGTGCGGTCTTTACTGTCATTTCAGTATGTGCAGAAATCCCACCCTCCAGATGGCTTGATGGTGGGCCACGTCATGATGTATATGTTTTATATCCGTACTGTCCATCTGAAGGACGGTGGGACCCTACCAGTGATGTATATGATCGGTCCACACCGTCTAGATGGCTGGAAAGTGGGCCACAACATGATGTATGTGTTTTATTCCAACCATCCAGATGGCTGAATGGTGGAACACAGCTGATGTATCTGTGTGATCCCAACCGTCCAGATGGCTGGACGGTGGGCCACACCTTGACGTATATGTTATATCCAACCGTTTATCAGGTGGACCACACCGCAAAAATCCGTGAGGGATTGATCATCCACCATTGAAATTCCTTAGGAGCGTAAAAGTTCTAGATTAATATGATATTTGCTTTTCCTCTTGATTCAGGTCTTTGTGACCATATGAACAGATTGGATGGAAAATAAACGCTATAGTGGGCCGTGTGGAATTTTAATAGTGAAAATCATTATCACCACTGTTATTTGTGGTATGGTCGAGATGATCTTTTGATCATTATTTCCGCTGCTATTTATGGTGCGGTCCATGTGGTGCGGCCCACCTTGAGGTATATGAGGCCTATTGTTGTGGCCCATCTTGATGTATATGAGGCCCATGTATTACGACCCATCTAAATGTATATAAGGCCCATTGTTGAGACCCATGTGATGCAGCCCACTTGATGTTTGAGGCCCAAATGAGATGTACTTGAGGCCCAATTGATGAGGCCCAATGTGATGTATTTGGGGCCCTTTATGAGACCCTCCGTGATGTATGTGTTATATATACACCGTCTATCCATTTTAGGCTGTGAACCTCAGCGACTTATGTAGGCCCACCATGTATGAGTGTTGGGCCCACACCGTCTATCCATCTCCTAGATATTTGGAGGGCCGAGGGCCATGTTACGATTCCGATTCCCAAATGCACCGCACCTTAAATAATGGTGGTTAAAAGTCCACCATTGTAAACCTCCCTAGTGTCCATTGTAAGCCCACTTCCACCCTTTCCCCGTTGGGTTGTCCTTAATCGTTGGGCCCCCTTTTAAGCTAGTAATACCCATTAGGCTAACCCAAACCGTTGGGCCCTCATTAATGTCAATACTTTTCACCGGCCTTTCAAGTGGACCCCGTCTTAGGATATATGATATACTAGTAGCTCGAATAGATTATGATAGTCTAACTTAGACCATTCCATATAGACTATATTGATCGGCCCCTATTCTTGTAAGCGACATACCGGGTAAGACCAATCATCGCCTACTATATCTGATAATCATGCTAGTGTACTTAGTCAGTAAGACACACTGAGAGTATGCTTAGTACAACATCATAATACATGCCCATACATATAATTTATATGCCTGTTATGAGGAGTGTTTGATCATTACATTTTTCGTTGGGCTGAGACATTTATGGGACTCCTTATGAGATGGAGTGCCCCATATGATCGCGTGGTACGCGCAGGACTGATGCATGACTGGATGATATGACTCATGCATCTCGCATTTGTGTGAAATGATCACTGTATGCCCTAGCAACATCAGGGTCGTGGCCTCCACAAGCACATCGTGGATGGTCAGATTGGATATCGAAAATATTGGCTCTAGCAGTGTGGGCACATAGAATGTTCTTGGGTGAAAGTCTCAAAGCCTTTTTAGTACCAAGAGATGCTCCAATGTCTAAACTGAGTGGATACATGGGCACACGAGTGTTGAATACCAGTAGACTGCATCTCCCACCGTGTCGTGGTCGGTTGGAAGGGGGTGTGGCCTTATCCGCCCGAGTCAGGGGGTTGTAAGTTAGGCTGAGTTTAACTAGCTCACAAATGGGTCCATTATCGACGAGACGGGTAAGTATTGGAAGACTACTGGTCAGGCGAATAGTGTCGTCTCTTCCACCCACTAGGTTGTGTGGCTAGGGAGGCGGCCGTCAGTGTGGAGTGTACTAGACCTTGGTGTCCCAGAGGGGAACTGTACTAATATATATACTTGATGAAGACTGACATGCTTACGTTGCATCTCACATGTGACATTTGGTAACGTAGGCCTCGTATCGCAAGGCCCTGGTATGGCCGATAGCATTCATGTGTTGCATCGCATAACCTTGGTACGGCTGATAGTATTCATGAACTTACTAACATATTTCCACATTACTCTGATATTACATACTTGACACTTGCCTTGCACACATACTTATACCACCCTCTAAGCTTTTCGTAAGCTTATGCATGACCATTGCATGCAGGTAGCGTTGGATCGCAGCAGCGCTGATGTAGGAGCGCGTGGCAGATCATTTTAGAGTTTTTTGATCACCTTGTATTTCCTTTTTCACATTATACTCAAATTTTCTGATATAGTGAATATGTGGTGATGTTTTTTTATGACTTGGTTATGCTCCATTACAAAAAAAAAATCGTATTGAAAATCGTTCTTGTAGGATCCGAGGATTGGAATCTAGCATATGGATGCCGAGAGCTGAGAATGGGGCACTACGGAGGCTATCGGCGCTGGATTCGGCGATCAAAAATTCTATGAGCCCGGTTTTTGAGTTTGGGGCTTGACAAAAGTTGGTATCATAGCATAATTTGGGAATACCTGAGGATCACATCACATATTTGCTATGAAGTTAGAATAAATAGGTCCCGAGTCTGAATTACTTAGCGATTTTCTTATATAGACCCTTAACATGTGTGCCTTCGAGGGTTCTCAAGTATGATAGGCCCTTGTTCCTTCCTGTAGGACATGCCACCTAGGAGAGAGACCCGAGCAACCCCCACTCCCCCGTCGAAGACTAGCGTAGCCCCGACTGTACCCGTGACTACAGATCAGCTTCAGCAGATGCTGCAAGCGATAACTACTATCCTTTAGGGGCAAGGCAGGTGGCCCACTGTTACACCAGCCCAGGCAGAGCAGGAGCGCTCGAGCGCCCTTCTCCGAGACTTTCGACAGCAAGATCCCCAGGGCTTCCGGGGTGAGCCAGACCCTACTGCAGCAGAGATATGACGCTCCAAGATAGAGAAGAATTTTGACACCTTGAGATGTACAACCTAGTAGCGAGTCCCATTAGCCGTATTTCTTCTCCAAGGTGAGGCTGAGCACTGGTGGGTATCAGTCGCCCGAGCTACAGCAGCCGATTTCGAGTGGACCTGGGAGGACTTTGTAGATTGGTTCAACCAAAAGTTCTTTCTCGATATGTACGGCAGCATCACGCGTTAGAGTTTGAGACTCTGGTCCAAGGGGACATGTCCGTGTCGTAGTATGAGGCACGTTTTGTCACGCTATCGAGATTCGCGACGTACCTTGTTGATGATGAGGGGGTGAAGGCCCGCCGTTTTGAGAACGGCTTGCGTCCTGCCCTCAGGAGCCATGTGGTCGGACATATGCTCCCGACATTTGAGTAATTAGTGCAGAGGGCACAGGTTTACAAGGCAAATTGGGTCGATTTGAAGAGGGCCCGTGACTAAAGAGGAGACCGGAAGAGGAAGGCGCCCTCCGATAAATCCCAGTAGTAACAGCATCATCTACAGCAGCGACGCATGACTCTCCCAGTATTCTGAGCACCAGTAGCACCTCTAACGCTACCCCCGGGACCATTCCCAGGTGCTTGCATTGGATGCGATAGGACAGGACATCGTAGGCACGAGTGTCCCCATCCGTAGCAGTAGCAGTCGAGGGCACCGCAACATCCTCTACAACAACAGCAATGACCGCAGCACCAGCCTCCGAGACCTCCCTCGCAGTAGTAGAGGCAGCCGATCAGGCCGCCATAATGGTAGGAGCAGTAGCTGCAATCTCAGAGGGGACATGCACCTCCCCAGTCGGCCCAAGGCAGATTTTATGTCGCCCGGTAGGACCCTCAGTCATCAGTAGTGGTCGTCGAGGGTACTCTTCTTGTTTCTTCATGCATTACACATGTGTTGTTTGACTCTGGTGTATCACATTCCTTTGTGGCCGCGAATTTCTACTGATCGACTGGTTTACCATTAGAGTCTGCTCATAAGGGTTTGTCAATATCGACTCCCTTGGGGCAAAGTGCAGTGTTGGGCCAATTTTGCTCATCTTTCCCTATTCTGGTTGAGGATATCTTTTTGCTTGCCGATCTGTTCGTGTTGTCGATGTCCAAGTTTGATGTCATCCTAGGCATGGATTGGCTCGCCCAGTATCACGCTACATTGGACTGCTCTGTGAGGATAATCATGTTTTATATACCCGGCGTGCCATAGTTCCAGTTTGTTATTGAACCCAGAGAAGAGCAGCTTTCCTACTTGTCGTGTGTCGTTGAGGAGTCAGTTGCTTTGAGTATCGACCAGCCGCCGGTCATTTGTGGTTTTCTTAATGTGTTCTAGGAGATTTCACGGTTACCACCTGTCGGCACACGTAGTTTCAGATTGATCTCGTGCCCGGTACTGCGCCTATTTCGAAGGCCCTGTATCGTGTGGTACCGTTGGAGTTACGGGAACTACAGAAGCAGTTGGACGAGTTACGTGAGTTAGGCTTTATCTGTCTGAGTAATTCACCATGGGGAGCGCCGGTACTCTTCGTGAAGAAGAAGGATGGCTCGTTGAGACTTTGCATAGATTACCGCGAGCGCAACAAGATCACAATTAAGAACAAGTACTCACTTGTAACGCCCTGAAAATCGGGGGTCGAGCATAAACTCAACTCCCGAGTTCCAGAACATCACTTATGCAACAAAATGAATGATGATTGAATGTTGACTGTGTTCGTACATTGAACATGAGTGAGATTAAGCCAAAACAGCATATCATACTCTAGAGACAGTTAAATTTGCAAGCGGAAGACTGTGATAGATAGATAAAATATATAAACTATGATGAGTCTCCAGAGTGTGATAACATTACCAGGTTAAATAATTACAAGTACAGTTCCAAAATATACCAAATGTGAGGGAGTGTAATGTCTCCTATCCCAAGTACCGTAGCCCCGTCAATACAATACCAGGTCTTCATAGACCTGTCAGAGATTACATGTAGGAGAACTCCTCCTCAACATCATAGTAGTAGTTCGGCTCTGCTCCATAAGCATCGCCATCACCTGAAACTCAACAAATCTGGTTGGTGTTGCAAACACCGTCCCGTAACTTGGGAGTGAGTGATCAACTTAGTGGAACAATAAAGCATAGGTTAACATGTTATCAATTCAGTCAAGCAGTAATGATAAAGCAGTACAATCAAACAATTCTAACTACTCTTATTTAATGCAAGTATGAAATGACATGATGTTGTATGCCCTTGCCAAACCACCCTCATGCGACATCATCTTACGTTCGCGAATGCATACCTCCCTCAGTGCTCCACATCTACTAGGCACATGCGGCGCGATGATGAGAATGATTACCGAGTTATTATTAGTCCATTTCAAACAGTAGTATTAGGAAACTAAGGTACCTCCCTTGTATCATTCCCAAACATGATCCATTCTAGGGTCGTCAATCCTAGTTAATCTCATATGGTATTATGGTTCGAGAGGCATCGCGAAAGCATCGCAAAAGGCTCGTCACCCGTCAGCACGGATACATATCTCACCGTATGCGGCTCAATTGCTGACCGTCAGCTCGAGTGCAGGTCTCACCGTACTCGGCTCAACTCATACTCTAGTTGCTGTGAAGGGCTCGTCGCCAATCATAGACCTCGAAGTATACTCGAAGACACTACAAAGGACTCGTCGCCCGTCAGCACGAGTACAGGTCTCACCGTACTCGGCTCTCGCCGTAAGTGTCGACAGCTCGAATACAGTGTCCCATACCACCGTATACGGCTCACGAGTTTGGTTGCTCAATGGTCACTACGGGGAGGCACGTGGCCCCAGCATAGGCCGACAACTCGACCACTGTGTCCCATACCACCATGCCTGGCTCATGAGTCTTAGCGGATCGAGGTACCATGGTTAAAAGGGATTTCACTGGTAAGTTTGGTACCCTAGGTTCAAACAGTAGTGTCCAAACATGGTGAACATACATAAGACAGATCGGGTTACTTGACGAGCTCGGCTAGCTCGAGCGCACAACAAGTTGAATGACATGAAGTGCATAAGCACTTCGCGTGGCCAACCACTATCGTCAACCGAAGTACGACTCGGGTTCGTCGAACACATCTCACGTGGCAAATGAATCACAGCCACGAATGCAATTCTCGTACCGATTGTCTGGACTATAATCATAGTCCCAAACACAATCAAGTGCAGATAGATAAAACAATAGTAGATCAAGATTCAACTCATACGATCAAGGTCTGGTAT
The DNA here is from genome assembly GCA_021015155.1 of Magnolia officinalis. Taxonomy (NCBI): domain Eukaryota; kingdom Viridiplantae; phylum Streptophyta; class Magnoliopsida; order Magnoliales; family Magnoliaceae; genus Magnolia; species Magnolia officinalis. The sequence continues at coordinate 39,921,223 of JAJHSJ010000008.1, forward strand.
TATCCGTTTAGGGCTGCCAGGGTTATTGCACGTACTCGTTGCTCCACTCCCCCATCACCCATGACGGATCATACAACGTAAATATAAATTCAACATATGCATTACATAGATAAAATCATAAAAGCAGTTGAGCATGTTATGAAGCACAACACAAGCATGAGTTTGTACACATTCAATTCCTAATCACATAGCTATCCAAGGAAATCATACACATAGTTAAAGGAGCTGAGAATCATATCTCAACACCCTTAAACATTACAATTTACTAACTACTACTCATTCAGACATTTCAACAAACAGTTTAAAATACATGTATCAACATACATGACATATGTTGATCACATAGGTATAAGGTCAAATCTTTTCACTAGGGAGCTACCCCAATCATAACACACATACACCCACGACGGATAGTCATGGCAAGCAGGAATCCAAGTTCCATATTCATTTAGTCATTTCCACAAACACTTGGGCCACACATTTTAACATGTATAGTGTATATTGGTCGTGGCGTGATTTAGGGCAAATCCTTTCGTCAAAGGGATATCGCCAATACAACAATCAATTATCCATGACAATTAGTCATGGCGAGCATGAATGAGAATTCTATACTCATTCAGTCATTTTTACAAACACTTAGAATACACTATTCAACATACTTAGTGTATGTTAGCAAACATGTATTAGGGCGAATCCTTTCGCCAAATAAGTATTTTATTCACATATCATATATTCATACTACAAATAATCATGTCCGACACACTTCCAAAATATATACGTATATGGTATTTTCTATACTACACAATTTCAACATACATAGTGTATATGAGCAAAACATGTATTAGGGCGAGTCCTTTCGCCAAACAAGTAATTTATCCATATATAATATATTCATACAACAAATAATCATGTCAAGCATATTTCCAAAATTTATACGTATACCGTACTTTCTACAAATACCTAGAGTATGTAGAATTTCATATTTTTCATCTTTAATCGAAACAGAAAACGGACAGCACTTTGTACTTGTGCAATTGCATGCAGATCATGAATCTATCATTATCTGACATTGAAAGCATTGAAAACTATAACCTATACACCTAAAGTCCGCACCTTTTGTCGTAGAATCGTAACGGAGTCGATAGGTTTGCTAAGCTTCCGTATTCGGCAGTTTGGCAACCTATAGAACGAAATAGGTTAGCTATTTCACAACCTACAACAGTCTAAACCCAAAACAGATTAGGGTTACGGTTTCTTACCTAAAAACGGAGCTGAAATCACCGAGAAAGTGACTAGAACGAAGCAGTGTAGTTCGTATAGCGGCAAGGAAGAGTGGCAGGGAGATTCTCCCACATCTCCCACACTTTCTCTCTCTTTTCTCTCTCTTTTCTCTCTCTCAATCTCAAATTCGTATGGCTGCCATGAGAGAGGGTTTAAGGTCCTTATATAGCCTAAAAATTCACCGAAATAGACTTATGTTCAAGGTATACTTACATTATAACCAAATCGGCATTGTTTCAGTTCAAAAGAGGGTTTCTGGCGGGCCTCCTAGAGCCAAAGGTCGGACTTAAGCTCACTAACGTTGGATCTACGTTCTATTAAGTTTTCATTTCAGTGGGATTTCTAGATCACGCGTGGCAGACTAGTTTCAGTTCAATGGTTAGCGGATCTCGATCGGAGATTCCGAGTACATGTAAATGTGTATGAAAATTCTCCTGATCCGAGGGTGTAATTTGGCCTGATTCTGACGGTCTGGTTGCTTAATACTGATCCGCAAGCAAGAGGTGCCAGATTAATATTCAAGATATTTTATTTTGAAATTATTTCACATTTCTCACACTCTTCACTCCGAGCTCAAGCGAATAGCACTGGGACACTATCTAGATTTGATTTTCGAGATAGTTGTCAAGCCCAGCGAGGCGGTCCTAAGTCCTTAACTTCGTGTTAATCGGACTTTTGACGTGTGGTCCAGATCTGATACGGAGTTTCGAGATGCTCCCGAGAGCAGCCGGGTAATGAGATTGATCCTAGATTTTAGGGTAACCTAGCGTCAATGATTCTACAAGTTTTGGGTCTTGCAGATCATATTTAAAGTGATTGGTGCTAATTTCACAGGCACTCTAGTTTAACACTAGCTAAATCTCACTTAATTTCTAAAGGGTTTTAGTCCTGTAAGATTTCTGTCTGAGGTGGTACCTGGGCCTTTGTAGTTTGTATATAAAGTGATCCGAGTTATACTACTTAGCTAGTTTAAGTTAGAGTCTAGGATGAAAGTACTTGGAAAGATTGAAGAGCAAGGTGGTGAAGGATGGGATTTGTGAAAGAAATGGGTTCACAAGCGATTTTAGCCTTTGGGACTGAGTTTTGACAAGTTGATAAGGTGTTAGGATCGACCCATTGCCTAAGGACGTCTAATCCCAGGTTGGCAAAAATCTGGGATGTTACATCACTCCCAAGGATTGATGATTTGTTTGATCAGCTGCAGGAGGCAGTTCTTTTTGAAGATAGACTTGTGGTCCAGTTATCATCAGATTCGGGTCCGAGAGGAGGATTTCCCGAAGACAGCATTCAGGACGCGCTATGATCATTTTGAGTTTCAGGTCATGTCCTTCGGACTAACCAATGTGCCCACGATATTCATGTAGTTGATGAACGAGGTCTTCCGTCCGTATCTCGAACAGTTTGTTGTGGTGTTCATCGACGATATAATGATATATTTGAAGACCCATGAGGAGCATGAGCGACATTTGGAGATTATCTTGCAGACCCTCCGTGCACACCAGCTTTACGTGAAGCTGGAGAAGTGCGAGTTCTGGCAAGAGGAGGTGAAGTTCCTCGGTCATGTGGTGATGAGGCAGGGCATTACAGTGGACCTCTCGAAGATTGATGACATGCGTCGGTGGGGCCAGCCCAAGAACGCTTCTGAGATCTGCAATTTCCTTGGTTTGGCAGGTTACTACTGACGTTTCATTGAGGGATTCTCCCGTATTGCAGCCTCATCTAGGTTGACCCGAAAGGGCACTAAGTTTGTTTGCAGTGACGCTTGTGAGCAGGCATTTGTGGAGCTGAAGGACCGCCTCACGTCCGCTCCTGTCCTCACTTTTCCATTTGGGAGTGATGGATTTATTGTACTTACCGATGCCTCCCGAGTTGGCTTGAGTGTTGTCTTGATGCAGCACGGGAAGCCGGTGGCTTATGGTCTCGCCAGCTCAAGGTCCATAAGCTGAATTAACCCACGCATGATTTGGAGCTGACAGCAGTTGTCTTCGCACTGAAGGTGTGGAGGCACTATCGCTATAGGGTTAGGTTCGAGCTCTTCTCCAACCACAAGAGCTTGAAGTATCTGTTCTCTCAGTCCAAGCTGAACATGAGGCAGAGGCGTTGGATGGAGCTCCTGAAGGACTACAATTTTGATCTTCAATACCACCCGGGCAAGACGAAACGTGGTGGCGGATGCCTTCAGCCGTCAACCACGAGGCCTGGTGGCGCACATGATGATTTAGGAGTGGAAAATGCTTAAAGATGTGTCAGCATTTGACTTAGAGATCAGCTTACAGTCTTCTATTATGCGGTTATCGAGTCTGTCAATTCAACCCTTTCTTATCACAAGGGTGATCGAGGCTCAGCAGGCAGATGAGTCAGTGCAGAGTTATCGGGCAGAGGCAGCATCTAAGAGTCAGTCAGATTGGCAAATTGGTTCTGATGGTGGACTTCGCTTCAGAGGCTGATTATGTGTCCTAGATATTCCTGAGTTGCATAGAGATCTTATGACTGAGGCACATCGATTGTGGTTCTCTATCCATCCTAGCTCGTCGAAGATGTATCGCGATATTAGGCATCAGTATTTTTGGGCGGGGATGAAGCGCCAGATAGCTAGTTTTGTTGCCGAGTGTTACACATGCCAACATGTCAAGACCGATCATTAGAGACCCCCAGGTTCATTGCAGCCGTTGAGCATTCCGTTGTGGAAGTGAGAGCATGTATCCAGAGATTTCATTATGGGTTTGCCAAGGACTCAGCGCGGTCACGATGCCATCTGGGTTGTCATCGATCGTCTGATGAAGTCGGCACATTTCTTACAATTCATGAGACCTGGACTTTGGACCAACTTGCGACGTTATTCATCGAGGAGATTGTGAGACTGCACGATGTTTCAATTTTGATCATTTTCTACCAAGACCCGAGGTTCACGTCTCAGTTTTGGAAGAGCTTCTAAACGGCAATGAGGTCTGTTTTGCAGCTCAGCACTGCACATCATTAGCAGACCGAGAGGGTTAACTAGATCCTTGAGCATATGCTTCGGGATTGCGTGATTGACTTCTCGGGTAGCTGGGACGAGCACCTGCGATTGGTTGAGTTCGCGTACAACAACAGCTATCAGGCAACCATGACATGACTCCTTTTGAGGCATTATATGACAGACCGTATAGATCTCCAAGTTGTTGGACCGAGGTTGGAGAGCGGCGTCTCCTAGCTCTCGAGCTTGTGTAGCAAACATCAAAGGTCATCGACATCATTAGGCAGAGGATGCGCACAGCTCAGAGTCGGCAAAAGAGTTTTGCTGATTGTCGACATTGTCCCTTGGAGTTTGCCGTTGGAGACCATGTGTATTTCAAGGTCTCACCCATGAAGGGTGTGGTTCATTTTGGAGCAAAGGAAAAGCTTACCCTGAGATTCATTAGACCTTTTGAGATCACTGGGAGCATTGGCGTCGTGGCCTATCGGCTTGCCTTGTCATCTCAGTTGTTTGGCGTCCACAACGTTTTCCATGTCTCTATGTTGAGGAAGTGTGGGTTAGACATCGTTCCTGTAATTGATTGGCAGCCGTTGGAGGTTCATGAGGACGTTTCTTACATTGAGCAGTCAGTTCGTATCCTTGATCAGAAGGATCAGGTCCTCCGGACCAAGGTCATCCCCTTGGTGAAGGTGCAGTGGGGTCATCATAGCATAGACGAGGCGTATTGGGAGCGCGAGGCTGAGATTCGCGAGCATTATCCCCATCTCTTTGATGATTGATTGTATTTTATATTGTCTCTGATTATATATGATGTCATGATTTCTCTCCTTTTACGAGTTATGCTTAGTTACGATGATAGTGTAAATTTCGAGGATGAAATTTTTATTAGGAGGGGAGTGTTGTAAGGCCCATATCCTAGTCCGTACCGTTCCGTAAACTCTCGCGATCCTCCCTGCTGAATTCCAGTAACCCACTACATGTAATCAACGTTTGGACGCGACCCTAAATCGTATCCTGTAGATTTGAGTCGACTCGACCCGAGACTTATACCCTAGCAACCGCGTCATCGCCGCAGTTCCAACGCCGCGTCTTGTCCACCGATGTGATACCCAAGCCGAGAGATGTGGGCCCACGTTTATCTCGAAGAAACGCCGTCCATTTACAAATCCAAGAGAATCTCTACAGCCCATCCCATCAATCAATCAAGTCAAGTCAAGTACACATCCCATCCCTAGCCCATGCTTTCTTTCTTCCCAAGACAAGCAACCTACCTAAGTCAACTCTCAAGTCAAGTACATCCATCACCCACCCATCACCCCTCTCATACAACTCTCTCTCTCTCTCATTCTCCACCCATTCCCCATGCACTAAGAGAAGCAACCGTCCAGGCATTTTCAAGCACCAAGATTTTGTCGAGTGTCGCCCACTTCCTACCCCTCCCATCTCCCATCCTAACCCTCCAACCTTCATCAACCTCCATCAAAGAGAGAGCTAAGGAGTTTGGCATTCCATAGAACCAAGACGATCCAACGGTGGGTGTTTTGTAGGATTAGGATTTTGTTTTTTACAATGGGCCAAGTGAGGCCTACCGATTGATGGTATGGATCTTACTTTGGACCCTAAGTGTGGCCGATGGCCCACCATGATTCACATATCCATCCCATGATGGGGCCATTCTCCATGGACCCCATCATGATGTTTAATTTCCTTGTATAAAAAGGGTCATCTAGACCTTGCATTTTAGTGGAGAAGGGATCTCCACCGTTGATTTTGATTGGTGGGCTCACATGTAATCACATGTAATGGGACCCACTTGATGTACATTGTAATGCATGGAAGGGAGGGCCCATAGTGTCGGGGTCCCTCCATCACACGTCTCACTCTCTCTCTCTCTCTCTCTCTCTCTCTCTCTCTCTTTCCCTGATTTTATGGCCCGCTTATGATGCAGGTATTTCATCCATATTGAGCACCAAGTGGACCCAACCGAGGCCCACGTTGCAACTACCTTGCTGCCCTTTTTAGAAGGCCCTGGATGTGGGTAAACCACAAATATCAGTTTGATTCCAACCAGGTGGGCCATGTGTGTGTGGGACCCACGTGTGATGCATGGGTTTTATCCAGACCGTCCATCCATGGACCCCATTAATTCATGTTGTTCAGGCCGTCCAGGACCTGGACGCTGGTATTATATATATATATATATATATATATATATCACGTCTGGTGGGCCACACACGTGGGACCCACCAGGGGGATTGGCTAGTGTGTGATACATAGCTGCATAGGCTGTTGTAGCAGCCTCAGCATGTCCTGAGGACCGGTTATGATGTATGTGCTGAAATCCCACCGTCTAGATGGCTGGACGGTGGGCCACGTCATGATGTATATGTTTTATATCTGCACTGTCCATCTGAAGGATGGTGGGACCCTACCCCTGATGTATATGATCGGTTCACACTGTCCATATGGCTGGACGGTGGGCCACAACGTGATTTATGTGTTTTATTCCAACCGTCTAGATGGCTAGACTATGGACCACCGCTGATGTATCTATGTGTTCCCAACCATCCAAAAGGCTGGACGGTGGGCCACACCGTGACGTATATGTTATATCTAACCATTTATCAGGTGGACCACACTGCAAAAACTAGTGAGGGGTTATAATTCTGATTTCTAAGATTGATATGGTTGATATTAGGTTTGGTAGCTTGAAAAGTTTTAGGAATTTTAAAACTATTTTGATTCAAGCTTTTCCCCTTTGAGTTAAAGGACTCTCCTTTAACAAACTTAGGAGTTGTAATCATATTTTTCAGAGGCATGTTTTTATCATAGCCCAGACCTGATCTATCTCCACACTTTCTTGATTCAGTTAATAATTTTTCTAGTTTAGGGTCTCCCTGGGCATACCTCCAAGTATCCTTTGAACTCAAGAGGGAAGAAACTTCCATTTTTAGTTTCTCATTTTATGATTTTAGGTTTTCAAGTTGAGATGTTTTGAAGTCTAAATCACATTTAGTTTTTTCAAAACAATCAGAAATATGCGATTTTTCAACTAAGTTTTCAAAATCCTCGTTTAATTTTAGAAATTTTTCTTTTTGAAGTTTAAGTTTGAGAGCAATCTTACAAGTCTCTCTGTATAAGGCATTATAGGCATCCTGAAGATCGTCTTCATTTTCAAGGTCACTCCTCAGATTTTCATATTCTGATGTATCACAACTATCTGTGGAAGTGACTCTAGCTAGAGTCATTAAGGTCTTGACCTCACTAGTAGATTCAAATTCTGAATCATCCGACTCAGAAGAGGCTTCAGAGCAGGACGATTCATCCAATGTGGCCAACATGCCTTTCTTCTTTGATTTGTCCCTTTTTGGACACTTGTTTGCCAAATAATCGTATTCTTGGAAGTTGAAGCATTGACTGTCTTTTAGTGATTTTTAATTTTTAGTTTTACCCTTTTTCTTCTCAGAGGGTTTTTGAAAATTGACTCTCTTTTTGCTTTTAAAAATCTTATAAAACTTATTAGCTAATAAGGCCATATCATCCTCTGACTTTCACAATCAGAATTACTACTATTATCTTGAAAAATACATTTAGATGATTTAAGGGCTATAGACTTACCTTTAGGAGCCTTGAAATTCAACTCGTAGGTTTGCAGGGAACCAACAAGCTCTTCTACCCTCATATTATCCATGTCTCGAAGTTCCTAAATGGCTGTCACCTTGGAATTGAATCTCTTAGGAAGTGAGCGCAGAATCTTTGCACAAACTTTACTTTCTAGGATGCTATCTCCAAGACCCCACATTGAGTTGACTATGTCATTCAGTTTAGTATAGAAGTCTATGAATGATTCACTTTCTTCCATATGTATTTCCTCAAATCTAGTGGTCAGGATTTGAATTTTTAACTTTTTTACAATAGTTGTACCCTCATGTGTCATTTCTAAGATATCTCAGGCTTGTTTTGCAGTATCACAAGATATAATTCTTTTGAACTCATCTGGTGATAGTGCACAAGTGATTGCATTTAAAGCTTTAGCATTGACACTGCTCTCATTTTTTTGAAGAGTAGTCCACATATAATATGGTGTTTCTTTAGTGGTCATAGTTCCATCGGAGCCTAGAACTTCAAACGTAGGTGGGTTCCATCTAGTCACTGTGGCTTGCCACACACTCTCTTCGATGGACCTCAAAAAGATCCTCATCCTGGCTTTCCAATAGGCATAATTAGAGCCATCAAATGATGGTGGCCTAGTAATAGAGAGGCTATCAAAATTTAACACATTAGGAGCTCGAGATCGCTTAGCTCAGGAAATTAATCCAATGAAATGAGCTATTAGGCTCTGATACCACTTGAAAAGGGCGAGCCCAAAGTCCTAGGGGGGGGGGGGGAATAGGACTATGCCAAATAAAAATAAAATGCGGAAAGATAACACAGATAACAGAAATATAAAACAACCTTAAGTGCACAAGTATTGAGAGGTTGATACAAATGTTGTTCTAAGGACAACCTTACACCAAAAACCAATGGCTTATGGTAAGACAACCTGATTTCTAGAACGTTGGTAAGTATCAAAAACTCAAACTGATACAGAGGTAAAGGAAATGAATCGGGCTATTACAACATTCACCACATGTACATGAAATTAAATAAAACATTCAGCACATCACATATATCACCATCATCATCATCCAAACTCTGAGAATTATAGTGGTTCGGGTGTACACCAACTGTTCTCAAACAGCCATCCTACTCCACTCTCAATATCCACAACCCACGAGATATTGGCTTTCACTAAGAAAGAAGGTTTTCCAAGGTTCACCTTAAAACCTTTACAATTGTGTTTTCAATGGGCACAATTAAAAACCCCACACACACTGAGATTTTCTGGCTATTTTAGTCAAAACTAAAATAAAAGATTTTCTATCTTACACACCACAATGTAATAAATGAAATATACTTATCTGACGAATGATCTTCGATGTAGCCGGTAGAACTGCCTCTTTGTAGATGAAGATGTTCAATGTTCAATCTCAATGAAGAAGGGGTTCTAAGTCTAGATGAATTTTAAATTAAATTCAACCTTAGGCTACTTAGATTCAATTTCTTGGATCTCACAAAGGGTTAAATCAAAATCACCTTTATATTAAGTAGAATTGAATCAAGAGATCAAGAAATTAAGAAACCAAAAAGCTATTAAAATGATTTATAAATGCCTCAAAATAGCTTTACAATAGTGGGGACTAATCTCTCATAGTGATGACTTGGAATTGGCTTAGAATGAATGAAAAGATCTGAGAAATGTCCTCAATTTATAGGCTGCAATTTGGTTCCCTCGACTAGTCTAAGGTTTGGCTCGACTAGTCCAAACAAAACCAATTTTCAAAATTTCTAGTACGATCGGATAAAACAGACTCTCGACTGGTCGAGTAGCCAGTTCAACTGGTTGAGCACAGCGGTCGACTGGTCGAGTGAATAAAAATTGTGTTGCTGGACTTTGAGTCGAGCCCTGCTCGACTAGTCAAGCAGGTCTACATGACCGGTCGAGCAAGGTACTCGACTGGTCGAAGACCAAATAACCTTATCCGATTTTTTGAGTAAAATTCTGAACTGGTAGAGAAAAAACCTGGACTGGTCGAGCCAGAGCCTGGACTAGTTGAACAATGACTAGGACTAGTCGAAGCAAAGCTTAAAATAAGTATTATGACCAAATTAAATATGCAATGTTTATGACCTAATCCTAAGATCTTTCTAGGGTCATATATACCTTAAATGTGAGTATTGAAATTGAAACATTGGACGCTTCGGTAGATAGGTCACTTTGAAGCACATGAAGCTTGACCTCGTACACTTGAACTTATGTCTCGAACTTGTGTCTTGAACATGTGTCTTGAGACTTGAGCTTTAAGTTTGAACTTGAGTTTTAACTTGAGCTTTAAGCTTAAACTTGAGCTTGAACTTGAGCTTTATGCTTGAACTAGAGTACTTTAACTTGTTCTCATATATGAACATTTACAATTGTAGCGCACTCAATGTCGATGTAGATAACACGAGGATCATCTTCAAATGAAGGTGAACTTTCCATCTATTTGAACTTGAAGGTGAACTTTCCATCTATCAAAACAAGTCAAACATTCCAAAGTGTTTTGGCACAACAAAATTTGACAATCCAGGTCACTAGATTTACAACATAGCACTTACAGTTCTTTAAGCTATTAGATGTGGTATCATATACCCTATATCGTATATCCAATGGGTGAGTCCAACTCAGGTGGTCCCCAAGAAGTCCGAAATCACCATAATAGCCAATGCCAACAATGAACTCGTGCAAACTAGGGTGACTACCGGTTGGAGAATGTGCATTAACTACCGAAAATTGAATACCGTAACTAGGAAAGACCACTTTCCTTTGCCCTTCATTGATTAAATCTTGAAAAGGCTAGCTGGTCACTCATATTATTGCTTTCTTGACGGGTATTAGGGCAACAACTAGATAGAGATAGCCCTTGAAGATCAAGAAAAAACCATGTTCACATGTCCCTTTGGCACCTTTTCTTACCGAAGGATGCCATTCGAACTGTGTAATTGTAACACCCTGGTTCTCAAAACCCGAGGATAGCTGCTCCTCATTGAGAACCCGAGTATTACATTATAAAATGGACAATCATACATCCAATTAATAGTAAATTTTAAAGCATGAAGTAAAGAAATCACTACATAAACTAAGGATATCAAGAGTAACAATAAGGGAGTTTAATACAAGTAAAGGAAAGAAAAATGGAATCTCATAGTAGGAAGTTATTATTATAATTCAAACAAAATACAAAGTCTGAAGTACAAAAAGCAAGTAAATCTTAAAGTATCAGTTGAGCTCCAACGACTCAACAACATTCACATAGAGTTCTTCCTCGCCAAACTTCACCTCAGTCATCCCTAGAATCCCATCATAAGGGTCTTCACCTATTCATCATAACTGTGTCTATTTGGTGCAACCGCACGATTGGGTGAGTGAAAAATCAGTGAGAACTTCCCGCAAGGATTCATGCATATCATATCATTCCAAAATAGTATAAATCAACATATTAAAATTTCAAGGAGACTAATCATGAAATTATAAATGAATGTATGTACAAGTCACAGATCTGGGGATGCACATCAAGCTGTCAAAATAAAGGGTCGCCCAATGCGAACTAGTCACCCGGAAAAAGACCATGCAGATCGCTCGTGATAGATTATCTACCTGGAAAAAGCCATGTAAGTGAGTGCGCCCAAGGATATCTCCTGAAAAAATACGCAGGGTACTCCCAAGGAGTGTCTAATCCTGAAAAAGCCTCATGAAAAGAAAGAGAGCCCAAAGTGACCCAAATGCACAGTTTCTGTGAGTTAAACTAAAGCGTTGAAACTTTCAGTAAATCGAACAAAATATGGCTTACATTAAGCACCCGGAAAAGCTCATATGTCATGCGTGAATGTCATGTACCATGATGCTCGTGCACATTCCATATAATTAACAAGATTACTCTCACAAGCATGATCAAGACTTGTAGTCCTTTATTAGGATATCCAACATTCAAATATGAACTCAATATAAATTCATTTAATTTCCCAAGGTCCAAAGGAGGGCCCACATGTGATATATCAAGTGTAATTAGATTTGAGACAAGTTCATTCAACATCTTATAAAAGGTGACATTCTACACTTAGTCTTCAATGTGCAACATGTGGAATGAGATGGATTAAGGCATCAAGATTCTTATCATCATTAAGTAGAGCTATGCCCATAATTTGGGCAATTATTAGAATAACTTAGAAAGTGCAAGATCATCTAGTTACTACATATGGGTAATAGAAATTTATATTTTAACTCATGCTCAACACAACCAAATGGGAAGAGAAGAATCATATCATTTAGTTGTATTATTCTAGGACTTTAATAGATTCAAGTTATAATGAATATAACATATGTAAAGAGTTAATAGAGCCAACTAACTATAAGATTTCCTATCATTTAATACAACTGGTAGAAGTATACGTGTACATAGGTGATCTCAATGTGGCATAATGTGTGTAATGCAAGATTTAAAAACCATCCTACATGATTATAAATTTCAATTTAGGATTCAAGGAAACAAGAGTAACATTTACGCCATCACAATGTCTTCATGCTAATAGACATAAACTATCTTGGAATTCCATAAAATGAAGAAGCCATGTGGGATATCCCTCACCTTTGGTGTGGACGTACTTCGCACTTCTCATCAATGACCGATTCTGAATTTAAGAGCTTTGGACCTAATCCAACCTCGGTTGATCTTTAATCAATTTCTCACAAAAGGTTTATACCTAAAGGATTTAGAATATTCCACACTTAAATATAAATTTAAGTATTATATAATGTGAAATAAGAATTATATAATAAAACTCAGTCAACCTAACTGACCCAACTGACTTGACTACTTGATCTTAGTGTGGTCCATATGAAGGAAACACTAATCATCGATTGATTTAAGTTAATATTTAGAAATCAATATTTGTAGTTATATCATCATTTTAAACTACACTATAGAATGAGCTTACCAAGGTTTCTTGAATCAACTTGATTACAATGAGTCGACTCAACTCGACTCGATAGCGAGTCAAGTTTCAAACTCCACTTCTTCTCTTATTCTCCATCTTCTTTCTTCCGTTCTGCTGGGTGGTCTTGAGACACTGGACCCAACATGGTGTTGGCTCGCAGGACTCGAACCGAGTTGACTAAGTGCGGCATAGATGACCAGCAGCCTCGACTCGGTCCCCCCTCTCTCTCTCTTATCTTCTTCCCTATTCTCCCTTTTCTGCTATAATGTTAGCTGGACCGGCTTAGACTGCAACCAATTTAGACCAGTCCCTGACTGTAAGATGATTCACTGAGTCAAATCACAACGACTCGGAATCAGGAAAAATCAAAGTCCCTCTTCTTCTCTTCCTTCTCCTCCTTCCTTCTTTTCTTTTCTTTCTTTCCATTTCTTCTTTCTTCTCTCTTATTTCTTCTTTTTCTATTTTAGCTGGAAAACTCCAGCAATACATGGACCGAACTGAGCTGACTCAGTGCGGAAGATGGTTGGACGGTGCTCACTCTCTCCTTCCAACTTCTTTCCCCCTTTTCGTTCTGTCTTCTTCTCCCTTTTCCTTCTTTCTTGTTCTCCCTTTCTACTTCAACTATGGCCAGCAAGACTAGCTCCAACTTGACCAAATATTGCCTCGACTCGAGGCAACTCGGAGCAACATGGGCGGGAAGAAGGTCGGCTCCAATGACAGATTGCAAACAGAGTTGTGTTTCTTCGAAACCTCTGCATTGGACTGTCTAGATACATCTCTGGAAGCTTGAGGGACCCCAAAATCAAAGCTTAGATGAGTTTCTCTAGGTGGGTTTGGAGGAAGAATGGAACAGGCGGCTTCGATTTCGAAAAATCTGGGAAGAACGGTAGCAGCTACCATATCTCTTATCCCAGTTAGGGTTTTTGGATTTTAACGGGATAAATAACCCCATTTGGATGCATTGGATAGTTTTGGGTGACTTCTAGAAACACGTGGATGGCTGAGATTGAGCCAGCGCACTAACGGATCCTCGTCTCGCTGCTCTCTCTCCATCATTTCTATTATAAAAGACCTAGTTTTCGAGGGTTAGGATTCGACTCACTGAAGGGCCAGGATGGAAGGAGAGAATCCTACGTGGATTGCCAGTTTGACAGACATGAAACCGACATTTCTACTTTTGGAAAATAAAACTCAGTCAACTTACCTGACCCAACTGACTTGACTACTTGATCTTAGTGTGGTCCATATGAAGGAAACACTAATCATCAATTGATTTAAGTTAATATTTAAATATCAATATTTATAGTTATATCAGCATTTTAAACTACACTATAGAACGAGCTTCCCAAGGTTTCTTGAGTCAACTTGAATACAGTGAGTCGACTCAACTCGACTCGATAGCGAGTCAAGTTCCAAACTCCACTTCTTCTCTTATTCTCCATCGTCTTTCTTCCTTTCTGCTAGGTGGTCTTGAGACACTGGACCCAACATGGTGCTGACTCGCAGGACTCGAACCGAGTTGACTAAGTGCGGCATGGATGACCAGCAGCCTCGACTCGGTCCCTCCTCTCTCTCTCTCTCTTATCTTCTTCCCTATTCTCCCTTTTCTGCTATAATGTTAGATGGACCGGGTTAGACTGCAACCAGTTTAGACCAGTCCCTGACAGCAAGATGATTCACTAAGTCGAACCACAACGACTCGGTATCAGGAAAATCAAAGTCCCTCTTCTTCTCTTCTTTCTCCTCCTTCCTTCCTTTCTTTTCTTTCTATCATTTTCTTCTTTCTTCTCTCTTATTTCTTCTTTTTCTATTTTAGCTGGAAAACTCCAGCAATACATGGACCAAACTGAGCTGACTCAGTGCGGAAGATGGTTGGACGGTTCTCACTCTCTCCTTCAATCTTCTTTCTCCCTTTTCTTTCTGTCTTCTTCTCCCTTTTCCTTCTTTCTTCTTCTCCCTTTCTACTTCAACTATGGCCAGCAAGACTAGATCCAACTCAACCAAATATTGCCCCCACTCGAGGCAACTCGATGCAACTTGGGGGGGAAGAAGGTCGGCTCCAATGACAGATTGCAAACAGAGTTGCGTTTCTTCGAGACCTCTGTATTGGACTGTCTAGATACATCTTTGGAAGCTTGAGGGACCCCAAAATCAAAGTTTAGATGAGTTTCTCTAGGTGGGTTTGGAGGAAGAATGGAACAGGCTGCTCGATTTCGGAAAATTTGGGAAGAACGGTATTAGCTACCATATCTCTTATCCCAGTTGGGGTTTTCGGATTTTAACGAGATAAATAACCCCATTTTGACGTGTTGGACAGTTTAGGGTGACTTCTAGAAACACGTGGATGGCTGAGATCGAGCCAGTGCACTAACGGATCCTCCTCTCGCTGCTCTCTCTCCATCGCTATCTATTGTAAAAGACCTAGTTTTCGAGGGCTAGGATTCGACTCACTGAAGGGCCAGGATGGAAGGAGAGAATCCTACGTGGATTGCCAGTTTGACAGACTTGAAACTGGTATTTCTGCTTTTGGAAAATAAAACTCAGTCAACTTACCTGACTCAACTGACTTGACTACTTGATCTTAGTGTGGTCCATATGAAGGAAACACTAATCATCGATTGATTTAAGTTAATATTTAGAAATCAATATTTATAGTTATATCAGCATTTTAAACTACACTATAGAATGAGCTTACCAAGGATTCTTGAATCAACTTGATTGCAGTGAGTCAACTCAACTCGACTCGACAGCGAGTCAAGTTCCAAACTCCACTTCTTCTCTTATTCTCCATCTTCTTTCTTCCTTTCTACTGGGTGGTCTTGAGACACTAGACCCAACATGGTGCTGACTCGCAGGACTCGAACCGAGTTGACTAAGTGCGGCATGGATGACCAGCATCCTCGACTCAGTCCCCCCTCTCTCTCTTATCTTCTTCCCAATTCTCCCTTTTCTGCTATAATGTTAGCTGGACCGGGTTAGACTGCAACCAGTTTAGACCAGTCCCTGACTGCAAGATGATTCACTAAGTCGAACCACAACGACTCGGTATCAGGAAAATCAAAGTCCCTCTTCTTCTCTTCCTTCTCCTCCTTCCTTCCTTTCTTTTCCTTCTATCATTTTCTTCTTTCTTCTCTCTTATTTCTTCTTTTTTTTGTTTTAGCTGGAAAACTCCATCAATACATGGGCCGAACTGAGCTGACTCAGTGCGGAAGATGGTTAGACAGTTCTCACTCTCTCCTTCAATCTTCTTTCTCCCTTTTCTTTCTGTCTTCTTCTCCCTTTTCCTTCTTTCTTCTTCTCCCTTTCTACTTCAACTATGGCCAGCAAGACTAGCTCCAACTCGACCAAATATTGCCCCGAATCGAGGCAACTTGGTGCAACTTGGGCGGGAAGAAGGCCGGCTCCAATAACAGATTGCAAACAGAGTTGTGTTTCTTCGAGACCTCTATATTGGACAGTCTAGATACATCTCTGGAAGCTTGAGGGACCCCAAAATCAAAGTTTAGATGAGTTTCTCTAGGTGGGTTTGGAGGAAGAATGGAACAGGCTGCTCGATTTCAAAAAATCTGGGAAGAACGGTAGCAGCTACCAAATCTCTTATCCCAGTTAAGGTTTTCGGATTTTAACGGGATAAATAACCCTATTTGGACGCGTTGGATAGTTTAGGGTGACTTCTAGAAACACGTGGATGGCGGAGATTGATCCAGGGCATTAACGGATCCTCGTCTCGCTGCTCTCTCTCCATCGTTTCTATTGTAAAAGACCTAGTTTTCGAGGGCTAGGATTCGACTCACTGAAGGGCCAGGATGGAAGGAGAGAATCCAACGTGGATTGCCAGTTTGACAGACTTGAAACTGGTATTTCTGCTTTTGGAAAATAAAACTCAGTCAACTTACCTGACCCAACTGACTTGACTACTTGATCTTAGTGTGGTCCATATGAAGGAAACACTAATCATTGATTGATTTAAGTTATTATTTAAAAATTAATATTTATAGTTATATCATCATTTTAAACTACACTATAGAATGAGCTTAACAAGGTTTCTTGAATCAACTTGATTACAGTGAGTCGACTCAACTCGACTCGACAGCGAGTCAAGTTCCAAACTCCACTTCTTCTCTTATTCTCCATCTTCTTTCTTCCTTTCTGCTATGTGGTCTTGAGACACTGGACCCAACATGGTACTGACTCGCAGGACTCGAACCGAGTTGACTAAGTGCGGCATGAATGACCAGCAGCCTCGACTCGGTCCCCCCTCTCTCTCTCTCTCTTATCTTCCTCCCTATTCTCCCTTTTCTGCTATAATGTTAGCTGGACTGGGTTAGACTGCAACCAGTTTAGACCAGTCCCTGATTGCAAGATGATTCACTAAGTCGAACCACAACGACTCGGTATCAGGAAAATCAAAGTCCCTCTTCTTCTCTTCCTTTCTTTTATTTCTATCCTTTTCTTCTTTCTTCTCTCTTATTTCTTCATTTTCTATTTTAGCTGGAAAACTCCTGCAATACACGGACCGAACTGAGCTGACTCAGTGCGGAAGATGGTTGGACGGTTCACACTCTCTCCTTCAATCTTCTTTCTCCCTTTTCTTTCTGTCTTCTTCTCCTGTAACGCCCCGACTTTTCAGGACCTGAGTATACGACTCGTTTCCCAAAAATCCGAGTGTTAACCTTAAAGGATGGTCAAATCTGAGTGTACATACATTTCTTTCAACTATCAGAGTAAGCAAATGAGCTAGTGTGGACAAATCGACGTAAAGGAAAATTTCATTATTATTCAAATATACAAGAAGCTGCCCATAATGACTTATACAAACCAATGTCTCTGAATTTAACAAGTACAAGATTTATAAGAATTTAATACATGAAGAATAGAAGAAAGCATATAAATATAAGCCGCAAGACCACGTAGCTCCTCCAGGCAAATACAGCCATGTATCCCTGGCGATCGTACCCTACTCCTCATCAAGTCTGAACATGCATATCACTAAAGCCACCTGTACTACCTGTACGGTTGTATATTTGATGGATGAGTGGCCAACTCAGTGTGAATTCCCCTCAAGATTACACACCTCCGCATTAGGTAAGCATAGTTATAAAACAACGAGACAATCAAAATAATACATGATGCAGTCTTTTTAAATGCATGGATGCGTGAATGCACATCGACCTGGGGATGCACATCCAGTCGGACTTGGGCTCGTCGCCCATGCAAATCATTGACCTGGAAAAATCATCCAGTCGGAACAGGGGTCGATAGTCGGTGGTCTGGGAGCTAGCAAAACGATACCCCAACAACTTTAGGGCATGTGCTACAGCATCCAGAATTAGCCACCCGTCATCGCCAATATGCTATGGATGCATGATTAGCCAAACCGTTATTAGTCCAGTTACAATAAGCCAATTTAGGTAAGCTCAAGGTCACTACGGGGAGCGTATAGCCCAGCGTAGGCCGACAGCTAGGGCATAGTGTCCATTACCACCATCCCCGGCTCATGAGGCTACCACCTTAGGATGTTTAATGGAACCCTGTCGACTAGTGGCCAATCATATTACAATACATGGGGCTTACCATTGCGTGGTTGCACGATATAAAACATCGAACCCATGTAGGGCAAATACCAAAATAAACCACGTAGGCAGATATCAAAATAAGCCACATAGGGCGAGTATCAAAATATGCCACATATGGCGAATATCAAAACCATACGATAAAGACCATCCTTAAAAATCATTGGACACAACAACCCTGGATGGTAGGCCCACATCAATCATCCTTCTAGACCACCACTCAATAACCACCTAGTCGAAGGTCCATTATGATCATAACTAGTCAAGTTACATCCCAAGTATGGGTGTACATTCATATGTGGGAATTTCCCACTAATGTACCAGTTTAAGTTTCATAAGCAACCCACACAAAGAAATCCACAAGCATGAGCAATTATACAGGATAATCATAAAGCATGTAATATAGCAATTCAATTTCCACTAGCTAACACATGTGATTATAAAGGGAGATATCAATTATGAATTTAAATAAAAACTATAACTTAAGCTAATGAGAAGATGGAAAGCTCAAGGGGAAGAATCATCACCTTATGTTTTGAACCGCCTATCAGTGCTGTTAGAGAACGTGTATTTCCTTAGAACCAAACCCTACCATCAATTGTAAAGTTATACTGTTAGGTTCAAGCTTTATATGCTATGAACATTGCGCAACCAGACTCGTGAGCCGAATATGGTGGTATGGGACACTGTATTCGAGCTGTCGATACTTACGGCGAGAGCCGAGTACGGTGAGACCTGTACTCGTGCTGACGGGCAACGAGTCCTCTGTAGTATCTTCGAGTATACTCCAAGGGCTGTGATTAGCGACGAGTCTTTCACAGCAACTAGAGTATGAGTGGAGCCGAGTACGGTGAGGCCTGTATTCGAGCTGACGGCTAGTGATTGAGCTGAGTACGGTGAGACATGTACTCGAGCTGACGGTCAGCAATTGAGCCGCATACGGTGAGACCTGTATCCGTGCTGACGGGTGACGAGCCCTTTGTGATGCCTTCACTATGCCTCTCAAACCATAATAGCGTATGAGATTAACTAGGATTGACGACCCTAGAATGGATCATGTTTGGGAATGATACAAGGGAGGTACCTTAGTTTCCCAATACTGCTGTTTGAAACGGACTAATAATAACTCGGTAATCATGATCATCATCGCATCGCATGTGCTTAGTAGATGTGGCGCACTGAGGGAGTTAAGCATTCGCGAACGTAAGATGATGTCGCATGAGGGTGGTTTGGCAAGGGCATACAGCATCATGTCATTTCATTCTCACACTTAATAAGAGTAGTTAGAATTGTTTGATTTGTACTGCTTTATCATTACTGCTTGATTGAATTGATAACATGTTAACCTATGCCTTATTGTTCTACTGAGTTAGCTACTCACTCCCACGTTACGGGACGGTGTTGTACACACCAACCAGATTTGTTGAGTTTCAGGTGATGGCGATGCTTGTGAAGCAGAGCCGAACTACTTCTATGATGATAGGAGGAGTTCTCCTATCTGTATCTCTCTAGCAGGTCAATGAAGACCTGATATTGTATTGACGGGGCTATGGTACTTGGGACAGGAGACATTACACTTCCTCACATTTGGTATATTTTAGAACTGTACTTGTAATTATTTAACCTGGTAATGTTATCACACTCTGGAGACTCATCGTAGTTTATATATTTTATCTATCTATCACAGTCTTCCGCTTGCAAATTTAACTGTCTCTGGAGTATGATATGCTGTTTTGACTTAATCTCACTCATGTTCAATGCACGAATACAGTCAACATTCAATCATCATTCATTTTGTTGCATAAGTGATGTTCTGGAACTCGGGAGTTGAGTTTATGCTCGACCCCTGATTTTCAGGGCGTTACATATATAAACTATGATGAGTCTCCAGAGTGTGATAACATTACCAGGTTAAATAATTACAAGTATAGTTCTAAAATATACCAAATGTGAGGAAGTGTAATGTCTCCTATCCCAAGTACCATAGCCCCGTCAATACAATATCAGGTCTTCATTGACCTGCCAGAGAGATACAGATAGGAGAACTCCTCCTATCATCATAGAAGTAGTCCGGCTATGCTTCACAAGCTTCGCCATCACCTGAAACTCAACAAATCTGGTTGGTGTGTACAACACCGTCCCGTAACGTGGGAGTGAGTGATCAACTCAGTGGAACAATAAAGCATAGGTTAACATGTTATCAATTCAGTCAAGCAGTAATGATAAAACAGTACAATCAAACAATTCTAACTACTCTTATTTAATGCAAGTATGAAATGACATGATGTATGCCCTTGCCAAACCACCCTCATGCGACATCATCTTACGTTCGCGAATGCATCCATCCCTCAGTGCTCCACATCTACCAGGCACATGCAGTGCGATGATGAGCATGATTACCGAGTAATTATTAGTTCATTTCAAACAGCAGTATTGGGAAACTAAGGTACCTCCCTTGTATCATTCTCAAATATGATCCATTCTAGGGTCGTCAATCCTAGTTAATCTCATACGGTATTATGGTTCGAGAGGCATCGGGAAGGCATCGCAAAGGGCTCGTCACCCGTCAGCACGGATACAGATCTCACCGTATGCGGCTCAATTGCTGACCGTCAGCTCGAGTACAGGTCTCACCGTACTCGGCTCAATCGCTGGCCGTCAGCTCAAATACAGGTCTCACCATACTCGGCTCAACTCATACTCTAGTTGTTGTGAAGGGCTCGTCGCCAATCACAGACCTTAGAGTATACTCGAAGACACTACAGAGGACTCGTCGCCCGTCAGCACGAGTACGGGTCTCACCGTACTCGGCTCTCGCCGTAAGTGTCGACAGCTCGAATACAGTGTCTCATATCACTGTATTTGGCTCACGAGTTTGGTTGCTCAATGGTCACTACGGGGAGGCATGTGGCCCCAGCATAGGTCGACAGCTAGACCACGGTGTCCCATATCACCATGCCCGGCTCATGAGTCTTAGCGGATCGAGGTACCATGGTTAAAAGGGATTTCACTGGTAAGTTTGGTACCCTAGGTTCAAGCAGTAGCGTCCAAACATGGTGAACATACATAAGACAGATCGGGTTACTTGACGAGCTCGGCTAGCTCGAGCGCACAACAAGTTGAACGACATGAAGTGCATAAGCACTTCGCGTGGCCAACCACTATCGTTAACCGAAGTACGACTCGGGTTCGTCGAACACATCTCACGTGGCAACATCTCACGTGGCAAATGAATCACAGCCACGAATGCAATTCTGGTACTGATTGTCTGGACTATAATCATAGCCCCAAACACAATCAAGTGCAGATAGATAAAGCAGTAGTGGATCAAGATTCAACTCCTACAATCAAGGTCTGGTATTATCCGTTTAGGGCTGTCAGGGCTGTTGCACGCACTCATTGGTCCACTTCCCCATCACCCATGACGGATCATACAACGTAAATATAAATTTAAACATATACATTACATAGTTAAAATCATAAAGCAGTTGAGCATGTTATGAAGCACAACACAAGCATGAGTTTGTACATGTTCAATTCCTAATCACACAACTATCCAAGGAGATTATACACTGAATTGGCCAAGCTAAATGTCCTAGAGGGGGGGTGAATAGGACAATGCCAAATAAAAACTTATAATAGCGGAATTAACGAAATATGATAGCCAATGAACTAATTAAATAAATTGCAATGCAGAAATGAAATGCAACCTCAAACAACTGAATTTGAGAGGTTGATACAAACGTTGTTCTAAGGACAACCTTTCACCAAAAACCAAATGTTTATGGTAGGACAACCTTATATCTAGAAATGTCTTTGTATCAATTTCTCAAATCAAAGAGGAATAAAGAAATAAATACAAACTGCACTGAATAAATTGAATTTACAAATGTCTTGTTCTAGGGACAACCATACACCATAAAAATGGCAGGGCAACCTTGCTGGAACAATTTTGGAATTTAAAGCTTGAATCAATAAAGGAATTGCTGGAAATAAATTGCAGAAATAAATCACTAAATTATTACAACATTCCCACACTTGCTTGAATTTCAAACTGTTACAACATTCACATCCACAAGGAAAATAGAACTGAATGATAAAAGAAAACATTCAATCCACAAGACAAGAAGTTATAGTGGTTCGCCTGTGTGTTCACCAACTGTCCTCAAACAGCCACACAGAATGCTACTCCACTCCTAATATCCTCACACAGGGGATATTAGCGTTCTCTAATAAAACTGGTTTTCACAGGTTCACCAAAAACCTTCACAATTGTGTCTTTATCACTTGGGCTTACACAATTCAAAAAACCCACAATCTGAGTTTTCTGGCTCTCCTCAGATAACCATACACATAGAGATTTTTCTGGCAAATCTCATACAAAACCAAAAAATAGAATTACAGGAATTGTAGAATACCTGGATCTTATCCTTTTGCAGTAGCCCGGAAGAACCGATCAGAGTAGAGATTTAATAATGATAGTTCAATGTCCAATACTCAATTTATCGAGGTTCTAAGTTCTAATTGATTTTAAATGAAATCACAAAGGGCTAGCTCTATTTGATTTTAATTCCAAGAAGAAGGAATACACGATTTCCCCTTTTCAAATATGATTGGAATTTAGAATAAAATCAAATGCAAAAAGCTAACAAAAGGAATTAGAATGAAGCGCAAATTAGCTTAAAAATAAACACGACTTATCTCAGAGTGGAGCCTTGCTTTGATAGATTTTTCGATGAATAAACTCTGAAATTCGTGTATTTATAGTTACAGAAATTCGTCTTCGACTGGTCTAGAAGTTCCCACGACTGGTCTTAGAAGAAACAGATTTTTGAATTTCTGCGCGGATTCAGGAAAACCGATGTACGACTGGTCGTAGGCAGTCCACGACTGGTCGAAGGTCCTCCACGACCGGTCGAGACCCCTTCTCGACTGGTCGAGCAACAGTGAATTTAGTCGCTGGAGTTTGAGCCGAGGCTCCACGACTGGTCGAGCTTCGAGTCGAGGCCGTTCCACGACCGGTCGTGCAGACTTCAAGACTGGTCGTGAGCGAACCAGGAAATCCGATAAATTTGAACAATTCCAAGACTGGTCTAGGAAATTCTTAGACAGGTCGAGCCAGTGCTAGGACTGGTCGAACCAGAACCAGGACTAGTCTAAGAGCAGCTCAAACACATGTTTAAATACATTTGGATAATGTATCCAAAGTGACCTACCCTAAGGTCAGTGACTATGGTCTATCAAACCTGAATAATGAAGTATGGACATTGAACTCTACTTCATTCAACGAATGATAAATCTTTTAGTACTTAAAGCCTGAAGTACGAGTCGTCCAACCACTTGAACCTGAAGTCAGAGTCGTCCAAACACTTGACACCAACATTTATCTTGAACTTGAATAACCAATAAAGAAAATGCCGTGACTTCTTTGTATCTTCTTCTTTATATTCTTCTTTATATCTTGAAGCCGCTTGAAGAGTCCATGGTTGTCTTAAACATAGAACACACACATAGAACATACCAAGGTTTTGACACACAAATTTGACAATCAAAGAGGTATCATATAATAGCACTAACAATCTCCCCCTTTGGCAAATTTGTGACAAAACATATATATAAAAACACAATAGAGGAATCATGAATCATGAATTAGATGTGTCAACACATGACAACCATATACAATATGAGAGATGTTGAATACTATGAGAGATTGAATTACTCCCCCTCAATAAGACTCCCCATTTAAGGAATTAAGGATTGATGCAAACACCATCAACAACATAAATACCACAGAATATATGTACCATTCTCCCCCTTTTTGTCAAAAATATGACAAAGGAAGATCATAGAAGCTCAGGAAGACAAATGAGTGCATAAAAGATTTAGGAGAAGATATTACATACCAAAGTCACAGTTATAAGTTAAACAGTTCCAAGAAAAATCCAAAGTGAAATCAGTTCAAACTTCATTTAATAAACATTTAATCAGACCCTGAAGAAGGAGCAGGAATGGTAGGATCAATATGATGAAGGCCTTTTTGTAAGCGCCTCAAATACTTATGCATTTTCTTAAATTGTGCATTATGGCCAACATGCATATTTTCCACCTTTCTTCTAATGCACTTAGACGTGCATCGAAATCAGAAGGAACAAAATCTGGATCATCTTCAGATGCAGACTCAATATCATCAAAAAGATCATCCATGTTGATATCCTCATTAGGAAGATCATCTCCTTCATTCGCATCTCCAACTCCAGCAGCTCCACCACCCTCGTCATTATCAACTTGACCAGCGGCCAATCTCAACTTCATTTTGTTTATGTTGGTGTTGTTGAAAATAAGGTGATGGATAGGAGCTTCACCAACAGGCATAGTGACCAACATGTGAGTAGCTAAGACATTTAACAAATATCCAAATGGAATGTCACCATGACCTGGCTGAGACCGAAACTGAATAATAGAATAACAGATCAATGAAGGTAAGCAAACATTGGCACCACTAACGATTGAGTACAGGATACGAACCATCAGAAGAGTCAATTCAGTTTTGTTACCAGCCCTAGGATACACATTAGATGTAAAAATACGATGAAGAACTCTATATCTGGGCAACAGCCACCTGGTCTTGAGAACAGTACCATTGACAGACCAAGGTGCATCCATATTACAAAGGGCTCTAGTCAATAAACGTTTCTCAGATTCAGTAACTTTATCACCCAATG
The DNA here is from genome assembly GCA_021015155.1 of Magnolia officinalis. Classification (NCBI taxonomy): domain Eukaryota; kingdom Viridiplantae; phylum Streptophyta; class Magnoliopsida; order Magnoliales; family Magnoliaceae; genus Magnolia; species Magnolia officinalis. The sequence continues at coordinate 39,946,329 of JAJHSJ010000008.1, forward strand.
TGGAAGGATGGATTCCATCATCATTTACTGGAATATCCATTAACCCAGAAATCAAATGACGATCCACAGTAAAAGGCCCTTCTCTTGTAGTAATAATAAAAGTTAATTCCTCAAGAGAAAAGTCTATAATACATGCAACCATGGCCTGAGCAATTGACTGATATGCCGGCCCTCCCCAATTCAAAATGTTAACCCAACCAACAGATTGAAGGAGAGGAACTAGATTAAATTGAGCAATATGATTGATACAAACTGCTTTCTCAACAATAACTTTCTTAATCGAAAATCACGAACTTGTGGAGGGTCATCATTAGGATCTCTAAGATGACGGCGAGATACAACATTGGACCTAGATGAAGAAGCACCTCTACTAGTTCGCTTTTTACCTCTAACATCCATATTCTTGAAAAGATTGAAGGAATTTCAAGAAAAACAAGATGGGTTTCAACCAAATCAGAAAATGAGGAAGACAACCCCAAACCCTTGAAGGAAATAAGAAATAATCAACACTAACAAGGAAGACAAGAAGTAATGTTCAAGATTCTTCAATAAAATCAAGAGAAATACTCAAACCTGGAGAAATCCCATAGATGGGTACGACCGGTCGAAGCTATGCCCGTTGGAGAAGAAGAGGGAAATGAAGAAAAAGTGATTTTTTCCCCAAATAAAGGAACCAGCGCGATACACGACCGGTCTTGAGTATTCCTCGACCGGTCTAACCACGACTGGTCGAGACTATCCTCGACTGGTCGTGTAAGACCAAAATATGCAATTTTTATTTATCTTTATTTTTATTTTTTATATTTTATTTTTATAAAAATGCATAATCAATCATCTTATATTACACATACCGAGATCAAATTTCAATTTATTGAACTTGCATTTATCGAGTGGTTTGGTGAAAATGTCAGCAAGTTGTTTCTCGGTAGGAATATATTCTAAACAAATTATTTTTCTTCAACAAGTTCACGAATATAGTGAAATCTAATGTCAATATGCTTAGTTCGTGAATGCTGGATTGGATTTTGGAAATATTAATTGCACTTGAATTATCACAATATAAAACTATTGAGTCTTGTGCAATACCATAATCACTTAACATGCGTTTCATCCAGACTAACTGAGTACATGCATTTCCTGCAGCAATGTATTCAGCCTCAGCAGTTGAGAGTGAAATGGAACTCTGTTTCTTGCTGAACCAAGAAACTATGCAATTTCCAATGTAAAAGCAACCACCACTGGTTGACTTTCTGTCATCCATATTACCAGCCCAATCAGCATCCGAGAACCCAGCCAATTGCACACTAGTATCAAAGGGATACCAAAGACCCAGATTAACTGAACTTGCAACATAACGAATAATGCGTTTAACAGCAGTCAAATGAGATTCTTTAGGATTAGACTGATATCTAGCACAAATTCCAACACTAAAAGCAATATCAGGTCTACTTGCTGTTAAATACAGTAAACTACCAATCATGCTTCGATATAGTTTAGGATCTATATCTTTACCTGTAGAGTCTTTTGAGAGCTTTAGAGAAGTACTCATAGGAGTATCAAAATTCTTACCATTTTCAAATCCGAACTTCTTAACTAAATTTAGAGCATATTTAGTTTGAGAAATAAAAATTCCATCAGATTGCTGTTTAACTTGCAATCCTAGAAAATAGTTTAATTCTCCGACCATACTCATCTCAAATTCAGATTTCATTAGATCTGCAAACTCAACAGTCATGTCAGTACAAGTTGATCCATAAATTATATCATCAACATAGATTTGAACCATTAAAATATCATTGTTCTGCTTTTTAACAAAGAGTGTTTTATCAACACTACCCATTTGAAAATTGTGACCCAGTAAAAACTTAGTCAATTTTCATACCATGCCCTGGGAGCTTGTTTCAACCCATAGAGAGCTTTCTTAAGGCGATAAACATGATTAGTAAACTTAGGATCTTCAAACCCTGTAGGTTGTTCAACATAAACCTCTTCATGTAAATCACCATTAAGAAAAGCACTCTTTACATCCATTTGATAAATCTTAAACTTTCTAAAACATGCAATGGATATAAATAATCTGATTGATTCAAGGCGTGCAACTGGAGCGAAGTTTCCTCAAAATCGATACCTTCAATTTGAGTGTATCCTTGCACAACCAGTCTTGCCTTGTTTCGAATAATATTTCCCAATTCATCAGACTTATTTTGAAAATCCATTTAGTTCCAATAATATGTATATTTTGGTCTTGGAACAAGATACCAGACATCGTTACGAACAAATTGATTAAGTTCTTCCTGCATCGCAACTATCCAGTTTTCATCAGAAAGAGCTTCCTTTACATTAACCGGTTCTATCTGAGAGGTGAAACACACGTAATTACAAAAATCTTCTAATTGTCTACGAGTGCGTACACCTGTGAGAGGATTTCCAAGGATTTGTGTAGTTGGATGATCTTTGACAGTCCTCACATCATGATTAGATTCACTTGATGAAGTTTCTGGTTTTTCAATTATAAGAACTTCATCATTATCTGAACTAGGGGCTGAAGTATTTAAGTGATCATCTATGACCACATTGATTGACTCTTGAATAACTCCAGTTCTTTTGTTCAGTACACGATATGCACGACGTTTTAATGAATATCCTAAGAATAATCCTTCATCACTTTTTGTATCAAATTTTCCCAAGTTTTCCCGGTCACGTAAAATATAACACTTACTGCCAAAAACGCGAAAATATTTGACTGTAGGTTTTTTGTCAAACCACATTCGTAGGGCGTTTTATTATTGATTTGCAAGTATAAACACGATTAATAATATAGCAAGCAGTATTAATCGCCTCAGCCCATAAATTCTTAGAAACCTTCATGCTATTTAGCATAACAGTTCCCATTTCTTGAAGAACTCTTTTTTTTCTTTCCACAATGCCATTTTGTTGTGGAGTTTTAGGTGCAGAGAATTCATGTGATATTCCATGATCATTACAGAATTTCTCAAAACAGCTATTTTCAAATTCGGATCCATGATCACTTCGGATCTTACTCACATGAGAACATTTTTCAGTTTGGATCCGTTTGATTATTTTTTACTTCATCAAGGGTTTCTGATTTGTCCTTTAAAAATGAAACCCAAGTGAATCTGGTGTAATCGTCTACAATAACCAGAATATATTTTTTACCTCCTCGACTTTCCGTTCTAGTTGGTCCTATTAGATCCATGTGGAGAAGTTCGAGTGGTCTTGATGTGGTATTTGAGTTCACCTTTTTGTGAGATCTCCTAGTTTGTTTACCATACTGGCATTCACCACATATTTATCTATTTTTTGAATCTTTGGTAGACCTCTTATTAGTTCTTCTTTGCTCAATCTATATAAGTTCCGGGTAGTGTACATGTCCAAGACGTTTATGCCATAATTCAGTTTCATTGGTATGGACCATGTAACACATTTGGTTAGATGAGCTGTCATTTCTCACTATATAGCAGTTTTCAGAAGTTCTGAGACCAGTTAATATCACAGATCCCTTTTTGTCTATAATCTCACAACCTTGATTGGAAAACTTCACACTATGATTGTTATCGCATATTTGAGATATGCTTAACAAGTTGTGTTTTAAACCTTCAACATATAAAACATTCTTAAATAAGGGTAGATTATGGAGTTGAAACCGTACCTTGGCCAATAATTTTGCAATTGCTACCATCACCAAATGTGACTGACCCATCAGTCATATCTTGTAGATCGGTGAAGAGAGCTTTGTCACCAGTCATATGCCTGGAGCAACCACTGTCTAGGTACCACTTTGAAAGGCTAGTTGCTTTGAAAGCAGTGTGAGCAACCAAGCAGTCAACTTTAGGAACCCATTTCATAACAGTTTTAGGTTTAGGAACATAGTTGGTCTTCTTTTGTTTATATTTGAAAGAATGACTTACAGAGTTAGATTTTAAAAGTTCCTTGAGTAAATCAACTATTTTTTCAGCTAAAGGATTTTTCATTGACTTTTGAAGTTGACATAGCTGTTTTTAGGTTTTTGAAAATTTTTTGTTGTTTTGACAAAACCTTGTGAAGTGTTTTTCTTTTTGAATTAGAGGATTCTCCTTTCACAAATTTAGGTGGAGAATTCTTCTGTTATGAGGTATTGTTTTATCATACCCCAACCCGGATCTATCACCACATTTTTTTGAACCGGATAGAAGTTTTCTAATTTAGAATCACCTTGGGTATACCTCCAAGTTTCCTTTGAATTCAGAAGAGAAGACACTTCATTTTTTAGTCTCTCAATTTCAGATTTTAAATCAACAATCAGAGAGTTTTTGAATTCTAAATCGCTTTTTGATTTTTCAAAATAATCTGATATTTGAGATTTTTTAAAACAAGCAAGTCAAAAACAATCTCTAAGTTTAGAAAATTTTCTCTTGAAGTTTAAGCTTCACAGCAATTTTACAACTCTCTTTGTATAAGGCATTGTAAGCATCTTGAAGATCTTCTTCATCTCATGGTCATTATCAAAATTTTCTTCACTAGTAGAATCATCGTGATCAGAGAAGGTAAACTTAGCTAGAGTCATAAGGGCTTTTACTTCATTGCCCGACTCGGTTTCGGAATCTTCTGATTCAGAAGAAACTTCAGAGTCAGATGATTCATCCCATGTAGCCAACATACCTTTCTTTTTGGATTTTCCTTATTAGGACATTTGTTGCTAGATGCCCATACTCATGACAGTTGTAACATTGACTGTCTTTCAAAGATTTTCGAGTTTTAGATCTAAACTTCTTTTTATCATTTGATTTTTGAAAATCAACTCTTTTCTTACTTTTAAAAATTTGTAAAATCTTTTTGCAATAAGAGCTAAGTCATCTTCAGAATCGGATTTATCTTCTACCGTATTTTTGAAGATTTCAAAGCAATTGATTTTCCTTTAGGAACTTTAAAATTTAATTCATAAGTTTGTAGAGACCCAACTAGTTCTTCCACCTTCATTTTGTCCGTGTCACGAAGTTCTTGGATTGCGGTTACTTTAGAATTGAACCGTTCAGGAAGAGAGCGTAGAATTTTTGCACACACTTTATTTTCTGGGATTTTATCACCAAGACCCCACATTGAGTTTACAATGTCATTTAATCTAGTATAGAAGTCCATAAACATTTCATTTTCCTCCATGTGAATTTCTTCAAATTTAGTTGTGAGGAGTGGGACTTTAGATTTTTTGACAATCGATGTACCCTCATGTGTCATTTCTAAAATATCCCAAGCTTGCTTTGCAGTATCACAGGATATGATTCTTTTGAACTCATCCGGTGATAGTGCGCAAGTAATTGCATTAAGTGCTTTAGCATTAGCACTACTCTCACTTTTCTGAAGAGTGGTCCATTGATGGTATGGTGTAATTTCATAGATTTAGAACCATCAATTCCAGTAACTTCCATGGCAGGAGGATTCCATTCAATCACTGTGGCTTGCCACACACTCTCATCCATTGATTTGAGGAAGATCCTCATTCTGGCTTTCCAATAAGCATAGTTGGAGCCATCAAATGGTGGAGGCCTAGTGACTGAGAGGCTATCAAAATTTGACATTATTAAATATAGCTTAGATCGTTAGCTCAGGAAATAAATCCAAATACAAAGAATTAAAAGCGAGCTATTAGGCTCTGATACCACTTGAAATGGCCAAGCTAAATGTCCTAGAGGGGGGGTGAATAGGACAATGCCAAATAAAAACTTATAATAGCGGAATTAACGAAATATGATAGCCAATGAACTAATTAAATAAATTGCAATGCAGAAATGAAATGCAACCTCAAACAACTGAATTTGAGAGGTTGATACAAACGTTGTTCTAAGGACAACCTTTCACCAAAAACCAAATGTTTATGGTAGGACAACCTTATATCTAGAAATGTCTTTGTATCAATTTCTCAAATCAAAGAGGAATAAAGAAATAAATACAAATGCACTGAATAAATTGAATTTACAAATGTCTTGTTCTAGGACAACCATACACCATAAAAATGGCAGGGCAACCTTGCTGGAACCAATTTTGGAATTAAAGCTTGAATCAATAAAAGGAATTGCTGGAAAAAATTGCAGAATAAATCACTAAATTATTACAACTTCCCACACTTGCTTGAAATTTCAAACTGTACAACATTCACATCCACAAGGAAAATAGAACTGAATGATAAAAGA
>JAJHSJ010000008.1:40652713-40767374 GCA_021015155.1 Magnolia officinalis
GTGTAATCGGACTCCAGATGTGCGATCTAGACCTCATACGAAGTTTCGTTTCAGTCCGAGAGCAGACGGGTAATGAGTTCGGTTTCTAAACTTTAGGGTAACCTAGAGTCACATGTTTTACAAGTTTTGGGTCTTGGCAGATCGTATTTAAAGCGATCCCAATAGATTTCATGGCTAATCGAGTTTGCACTTAGTTAACTTTGTTAAATTTCTAAAGGATTTAATCCTAATTGTTTTCTGGTTGGATGGTACTTAGGCTTTGTAGTTTGTATATAAAGTGATCCAAGTTTTACTACTTAGCTAGTTTAAGTTAGTGTCTAGGGCGAAAAGTGCTTTGAAAATTGAAAGCACAAGGTAGTAAAGGGGTGGGATTTGTGAAGGAAATGGGTTCAGAAGCGATTTTAGACTGTGGGGTTCAGTTCTGACGAAATAATAAGGTGTTAGGAGCAACCCATTACCTAAGGACATTTTATCCCAGGTTGGCAAAAATCCGTGATGTTACTCTACCCCCCCTTAAACAAAATTTCGTCCCCGAAATTGGCTAAGGGTAATAAGGGAAAATTTATTATTTCATTTGCCTAATGACTTATTGATTTCATTTCTACGCGTGGTAGGGTATATACCAGCTAGTTCATTTTAGTTTACCCCCCTAAAACTTAATCGTTTATCCTTTCTCATATCCTGATGGTTTGCTACCATTTATTTCTTTACCTATTTGGAGTCTCAACGATAATCCCAATTATCTAGAGTAAGATAGCTGTTTTCATTGTTTGACCACACGGAGAGACGTAATAGTGGGCTCGATCCCGATACATCGATCATCTACCGGGCCAGGGTAGGAAGCTCATCGTATCCCTTCCGAATCCTGGTGGATCCTGGTCGTCCGCTCGTCAGCAGAGAGTCCATCGGCAGTCACCCAGGATTGGAATTGGGTCAAGCCGCGAAACTTCGCAGTTGTATATTTCAGTAACCGTAGTCCGATCACTCTAGAAACGTAGGGAATGTCCCTACAGGAAGGTTTAAATTGTCTATTTCTAAGGTTGCCCTTTTGGTCTTAGTCTAAGAGAGTCATCGTTATTATCTATGTCAAAGGAAATGGGGAATCAAATCGTACTAGATCATCCTAAAACGGTTCCTTATAGTAGAACTTGCTAGGGCTCCTATAATGCTCGTACTCACGAGCCCGTTTCGATCCTGGGCCAGTGGGGTAGGGTCCACCGCGTTTCTGCTGCGGCACCCAGGTCAAAGAGTGTATTAGGTGACCTAACTAGAGCAGTTCATTATGTTCTACCCCCCCTTAAAATTTTATATTTCACCCTCAAGGCTCAAGAGCTATGTCCTGATCCGTAAGTCGGAACAAGGTGTAATTTAAATCTTATCCTTGACATGAAAGGAAATGCGGTCTCCCACTACATCAGTCTTGGTACCTAGGATTATAAGGGGCTATCACAGATGGGGTGAGTGTGAGGCAAGATGCCTAATTCTACCAAGGGTTTTTTGTCGCGGTCCAGACTTATCCTATTTAATTATGTCTAGCTTAATAGCTGGCTATCTTTTTACATTCATAAACCAATATGTATGCCAATATGGCATGCGAGTTGGGACCTAATCCCTAACTGTCTGTTCCCATTTGGGCAATCCTTAGGCCTAAAAGACAAAGTCTCTATCAGCAATATACTCCTAACACTTTTCAAGGGCAAAATCACAAACTCTTTATTTTAAATGGTCGGGCCAACACGGAAAGTAAATTGTGTAGTGGTCTGAGTCTTTTAAGCCGAATAACTAAGTCTATTATTCAATTGGCTTAGCATAATTAATTAGTCTTGTACTTTCCTTAGCCTAACCAGTAGCCTAGTCTTAATGGAGGAGTAGCGGGAATCCATAGGTGAGTCCAAAGTCGATGCTTATACGTTAGATGATTTCACTTCATTTTTAATACAAGAAGGGTTTTATCACTTAGGGTCAAGTTGTCTAATTGGAATTGAGTTGCCTAAAGTTGAATTTAATTACGCCGAGCATGTCACACATGCTCAACCAACTAAGGGGTTCTGGTTGGATTGCCTATATCGTCAAGTCTGTCAAGCACTGCTCTAGGTCAAACTCTATGGGCCTATTTGTCAAACAACCATTTACTCTAAAGCTTAAGCTATCAGAGTGTGGTGGGTTAATGTATATCAAGGCACTTTATCACTTCAACACTATTTGGCTAGTGGTCTTAAGTGTATTAAATGTGACCGCATTACTAATCCTACCTCGGGATTGGGAGTGACATGGTTGGTAGGAGGGTGGGTGGGGATTAAAATTATTAGTAAGGCTTTGGAAAATGAGCGATGTGTTGGAAAGTGTGAGATGGGATTTCCAAATCCCAGGAGAATGATTTTCTAAGCGAAATTTGGAAGGACAACTCAAGTTTACGTTTAATACATACATTCCAAACACGGTATTAGAAAACATGGGACACCCAATCTAGGGCCATACCTTACACTACATTTATTACTTTTACAATTCATCCCCTCTCACCTAATCAGTTGGCCAAACAGTCCTAGAGGGAGAAAAGGGGCTGAGTTTTTGGTTCTCCAGAACTTGGGTCTCAACAGTGGGTTGTAGAGGCCAAGAACAGGGATTTGTAAAGGAAAGTGGGAGATGGGTTGGGTAGAGAGGTTCACGTTTTTGAGCTCCAAATGAGGGTGTAGGAGCTCAAATGAAGAGAATGATGGGGTAGGTATAGGTAGGCTGTAAACGATGGAGTGATGTATGGTTGGACAGAAACAACGAAATGGGCGATTGGAGTGATATTTGAGAGGAAAATAGCAGAATAGGGGAGGCAAAGAGAGATGGGAGGGGCGTTTGAGAGAGAGGGGGCTCCGACCTAAAAATTCCCACCCACCAAAAACCGCACGTGCCAGGGGGTAGGGAGGTCTGGCCGACCAATCCCAGCCCCGGACCGACCCGTACGCCAAGTTTGACGGAGGTCCACCTCCAGAGTGGAGGTTCCCCCCCCCACCCCGCCCAAAGTGGCCGGGGGCTGCCGCCGTGGGTGGGGTGTGTTCTCCTTGGTCCCAAGGTGCCAAATGCACCTGCACCGGGTTCGACCCTGGATCTTGTAATTTAAGTGGGGAGGCCCCCGACTCCAGTTGGCATTTTCGGGGCCAATTTACAAACTAGAATGATTTTATATCTCGTGTGACATATGATTTTGGGGTAGGAGGAGCTAATCTATCCAACAAGCCCATTTACTTGTTAGATTCCAATTTTGAATGGTCAAAAGTCTAATTTTTACATATATTTACTATTTATAGTAAATTTTTGTTTAGGTGTTATTCTTCATCATTTATACATTAGAATTTATAATCTGGTATGATAGGATTTAGAAAAATTAAAGAATGAAGTGGTGCAAGGAGCATTTTAAGAAATTGGGTAAAAAAGGGTTTTAGCTTTGGTGTTGTGGTTGACCCACAATCTAAGAACATTCATTCTAGGTAACGCTCAAACCCGTCAACTGACGGCCTAGGTGATTCGAGATCGTTTCGTGGATCATGATGCCTACGGGTCCAATCTCAACGGTCGATTTCGGTTGGTTTTCGCCGTTCGGGAATTTGGAAAATCCTAAGTCAGTTTCTATTTTTCGTCGCTCCCTCCTAAGTCAGAGTGCGTCAGAGTGCATCGTGTGACCATACCCCAGGTCCGGTTTAATCAAAATCATGCTTTGATACCATCTTGTAACGCCCTGAAAATCGGGGGTCGAGCATAAACTCAGCTCCCGTTTCAGAACATCACTTATGGCAACAAATGAATGATGATTGAATGTTGACTGTATTCGTGCATTGAACATGAGTGAGATTAAGCCAAAACAGCATATCATACTCCAGAGACAGTTAAGTTTGCAAGCGGAAGACTGTGATAGATAGATAAAATATATAACTTATGATGAGTCTCCAGAGTGTGATAACATTACCAGGTTAATAAATACAAGTGCAGTTCTAAAATTACCAAATGTGAGGAGTGTAATGCCTCCTATCCCATGTACATAGCCCCGTCAATACAATATCAGGTCTTCATTGACCTGCCAGAGAGATACAGATAGTAGAATTCCTCCTATCATCATAGAGTAGTCCGGCTCTGCTTCACAAGCATCGCCACCACCTGAAACTCAACAAATCTGGTTGGTGTGTACAACACTGTCCGTAACGTGGGAGTGAGTGATCAACTCAGTGGAACAGTAAAGCATAGGTTAACATGTTATCAATTCAATCAAGTAGTAATAAAGCATTACAAATCAACATTCTAACTACTCTTATTAAATGCAAGAATGAAATGACATGATGCTGTATGCCCTTGCCAAACCACCCTCAAGCGACATCATCTTACATTCGCGAATGCTTACTCCCTCAGTGCGCCACATCTACAAACACATGCGGTGCGATGATGCTCATGATTACCAAGTTTTTATTAGTCCATTTCAAACAGCAGTATTGGGAAACTAAGGTACCTCCCTTGTATCATTCCCAAACATGATCCATTCTAGGGTCGTCAATCCTAGTTATTCTCATACGATGTTATGTTTTGAGAAGCGTAGTGAAGGCACGCAAAGGGCTCCTCACCCGTCAGCGCGGATACAGATCTCACCGTATGCGGCTCAATTGTTGGCCGTCAGCTCGAGTACAGGTCTCACCGTACTCGGCTCAATCACTAGCCGTCAGCTCAGTACAGGTCTCACCGTACTCGGCTCAACTCACACTCTAGTTGCTGTGAAAGACTCGTGGCCAATCACAGACCCTTGGAGTGTACTCGATGATACCACGGAGGACTCGTCGCCCGTCAGCACGAGCACAGATCTCACCGTACTCGGCTCTCGCCGAAGTATCGACAGCTCGAATACAGTGTCCCATACCACCATATTCGGCTCACGAGTTGATTGCGCAATAGTCACTACGGGGAGGCACATGGCCCCAGCGTAGGCCGACAGCTCGACCACGGTGTCCCATACCACCATGCCCGGCTCATGCGACTTAGCGGATCTAGGTACCATGGTTAAACGGGGATCGCCACTGGTAAGTTTGGTACCCTAGGTTCAAGCAGTAACGACCAAACAGGGTGAACATGCATAAGGCAGATCGGGTTACTTGATGAGCTCGACTAGCACGGTCGCCCGTTGAGCTGCACGACATGAAGTTCATAAACAACTTCGTGTGGCCTAGCCACTGCCGACAGGCAACGCACGACTCGAGTTCGTCGAACACATCCCACGTGGCAAATGAATCTTAGCCATGAGTTCAATCCCGTTACCGATTGCCTGGACTATAATCATAGCCCCAAACACAATCAATTGCAGATAGATAAAGCAGTAATGGATCAAGATTCAACTCATACAATCAAGTCTGATATCATCCGTTTAGGGCTGTCAGGGCTGTTGCACGCACTCGTTGCTCCGCTCCCCCATCACCCATGATGGATCATACAACGTAAATACAAATTTAAACATATGCATTACATAGTTAAAATCATAAAGCAGTTAAGCATGTTATGAATCACAACACAAGCATGAGTTTGTACATGTTCAATTCTAATCACACAACTATCAAATGAGATCATACACATAGTTAAAAGAGGATGAGAATCATATCTCAACACCCTTATACTTTACAATTTGCTAACTACTACTCATTCAGACATTTCAAGAAACACTTAAACAAACATACATCAACATACACGACATATGTCGATCACATAGGCATTAGGCCAAATCCTTTCACTAGGGAGTTGCCCCAATCATAACACGCGTACACCCACGACGGATAGTCATGGCAAGTAGGAATCCAAGTTCCATATTCATTCAGTCATTTCCACAAACACTTGGGCCACACATTTTAGCATATATAGTGTATATTGGCCGTGGCGTGACTTAGGGCAAATCCTTTCGTCAAAAGGGGTATCGCCAATACATCAATCATGAATCCATGACAATTAGTCATGGCGAGTACGAATGAGAATTCTATACTCATTCAGCCATTTCCACAAACACTTAGAATACACTATTACAACATACATGGTGTATGTTAGCAAATCGCGTATTAGGGCTATTCTTTCGCCAAGCGGTTATTTTATCCGCGTATACCGTATTCATACAACAAATAATCATGACAATTATATTTCCAAAATTTGCATATACGCGGTATTTCTAGAATACACAAATTCAACATACTTGACATTTACAAAGGAACATGTATTTTGGCGATTCCTTTCGCCAAACTAGTATTTTATCCATATATTATATAATCATACATTAAATAAACATGTCAAACATTTTCCCAAAAAAATACGTATACGGTATTTCTACGTATATCTAGAGTATGTGAAATTCCATATTCTACAACGTTAATCGAAACAGGAAACGGAAAGCACTTTGTACATGTGCAATTGCATGCAGATCATGAATCTATCATTATCTGACATTGAAAGCGTTGAAAACCCTAACCTATACACCTAAAGTCCGCACCTTTTGTCGTAGAATCGTAACGGAGTTGATAGGTTTGCTAAGCTTCCGTATACGGCAACTAGGCGACCTATAGAACGAAATAGGTTAGCTATTTCACAACCTACAACAGTCTAAACCCCAAAACAGATTAAGGTTAGGGTTTCTTACCTAGAAACGACGCCGAAAACGCCGAAAAAGTGTCAAGAAGGATGCGGTGGAGCATGGATAGCAGCAGGGAAGGACGGCAGGGAGATTCTCCCACATCTCCCACACTTTCTCTCTTTTCCCTCTCTCAAATCCAAATTCGTATGGCTGCCATGAGAGAGGGTTTAAGGTCCTTATATAGTCTCAAAACTCACCGAAATAGACTCCTGTTCAAAGGTTACTGCTAATATAGGTAATTCGTCACTTTTCCAGCTCAAAAGAGAGGTTCTGGTGGCCCTCCTTGAGCCAAACGTCAGACTTAAGCTCACCACACATGGATCTATGAGGGATTACGTTTTCGACTCGATCGGATTTCCAGATCGCACGTGGCGGACCACTTTCAGTTCAACGGTCAGTGGGCCATGATCCGAAATTCCAAGTACATGTAAATGTTCCTGAAATTTTTCCTGATCCGAGGGTGTAATTTGGTCTGATTCTGACGGTCTGGTTGCTTAATACTGATGCGCAAGCGAATGGTGCCAGATCACTATTCCTGATATTTTTATTAGGATGGAAATAGTGTTTTTCACACTCCCTCGCTCCGGATCGAAATAAATGACCGTGGGACATCGGTCGGAGCTGATTTTTGAGATGATTGTCAAGCCCAGTGGGGCGGTCTTGGTTCCTTAGCTTCGTGTTAATCGGACTCCCGATGTGCGATCTAGACCTCATACGAAGTTTCGTTTCAGTCCCGAGAGCAGACGGGTAATGAGTTCGGTTCTAAACTTTAGGGTAACCTAGAGTCACATGTTTTATAAGTTTTGGGTCTTGCAGATCGTATTTAAAGCGATCCCAACAGATTTCATGGCTAATCGAGTTTGCACTTAGTTAACTTTGTTAAATTTCTAAAGGATTTAATCCTAATTGTTTTTGGTTGGTTGAGATGGTACTTAGGCCTTTGTAGTTTGTATATAAAGTGATCCAAGTTTTACTACTTAGCTAGTTTAAGTTAGTGTCTAGGGCGAAAGTGCTTTGAAAATTGAAAGCACAAGGTAGTAAAGGGGTGGGATTGTGAAGGAAATGGGTTCAGAAGCGATTTTAGACTGTGGGGTTCAGTTCTGACGAAATAATAAGGTGTTAGGAGCAACCCATTACCTAAGGACATCTAATCCCAGGTTGGCAAAAATCCGGGATGTTACAACTATAATCATAGCCCCAAACATAATCAATTGCAGATAGATAAAGCAGTAATGGATCAAGATTCAAATCATACAATCAAAGTCTGGTATTATCCGTTTAGGGCTGCCATGGATGTTGCACGCACTCGTTGCTCCACTCCCCCATCACCCATGACGGATCATACAACGTAAACATGAATTTAAACATATGCATTACATAGATAAAATCATACAATCAATTGAGCATGTTATGAAGTACAACATAAGCATGAGTTTGTACATATTCAATTTCTAATCACACAGATATCTAAAGAAATCATACACATAGTTAAAGAAGTTGAGAATCATATCTTAACATCCTTAAACATTACAATTTACTAATTACTACACATTCAGACATTTCAACAAACACTTTAAAATACATACATCAACATACCTGACATATGTTGATCACATAGGCATTAGGCCAAATCCTTTCACTAGGGAGTTGCCCCAATCATAACACGTGTACACCCACGATGGATAGTCATGGAAAGTAGGAATGCAAGTTCTATATTCATTTGAACATTTTCACAACCACTTGGGCTACACATTTCAACATATATAGCGTATAGTGGCCGTGGCGTGATTCAGGGCAAATCCTTTCGTCGAAGGGGTATCGCCAATACAACAATCATATATCCACGACAATTAATCATGGCGAGCACGAATGAGAATTCTATACTCATTCAGTCATTTTCACAAACACTTAGAATACATTATTACAACATACATGGTGTATGTTAGCAAAACATGTATTAGGGCTATCCTTTCGCCAAGTAAGTACTTTATCCATCTAATATATTCATACAGCAAATAATCATGGAAAATACATCTCCAAAATTTATACGTATACGGTACTTTCTAGAATACACAATTTCAACATACATAGTGTATATAAGCAAAACATGTATTAGGGCGAGTCCTTTCGCCAAACAAGTAATTTATCCACCTATAATATATTCATACAACAATTAATCATGTCAAATACATTTCCAAAATTTGTACATATACGGTACTTTCTACAAATACCTAGAGTATGTAAAATTCCATATTCTTCATCTTTAATCGAAACGAAAAACAGACAACACTTTGTACATGTGCAATTGCATGCAAATCATGAATCTATCATTATCTGACATTGAAAGCGTTGAAAACCATAACCTATACACCTAAAGTCTGCACCTTTTGTCGTAGAATCGTAACGAAGTTGATAGGTTTGCTAAGCTTTCGTATATGACAGTTTGGCAACCTATAGAACGAAATAGGTTAGCTATTTCATAACCTACAACTATCAAAACCTCAAATCAGTTTAGGGTTAGGGTTTTTTACCTAGAAACGAAGCTGGTATCGCCAGGAAAGTGATTAGAATGGAGTGGTGAAGCTCGTATAGCGGCAGGGAAGAGTGGCACGGAGATTCTCCCACTGCTCCCACACTTTCTCTCTCTTTTCTCTCTTCTCTCTCTAGGGTTTCTCTCAAATTCGTATGGCTGCAATGAGAGAGTGTTTAAGGTCCTTATATAGCCTAAAAACTCACCGAAATAGACTCCAGGTCAAAGTATACTTAGGTTATAACCAAAGTGGACCTGTTTCAGCTCAACGGAGGACTTCTGGTGGGCCTCCTTGAGCCAAAGGTCGGACTTAAGCTCACTAACACTGGATTTACGTTTAGTTAAGTTTTTATTTCAGTGAGATTCCCAGATCACGGGTGGCGGACCAGTTTCAGTTCAACGGTCTGCGGATCTCGATCGGAGATTCCGAGTACATGGATATGTGTATGAAATTTCTCCTGATATGAGGGTGTAATTTGGTCTGATTCTGACGGTCTGGTTACTTAAAACTAATCCGCAAGCGAGAGGTGCCAGATTACTATTTGAGATATTTTATTTTGAATTAATTTCACATTTCTCACACTCTTCACTCCGAACTCAAGCGAATAGCGCTGGGACACAATCTGGATTTGATTTCCGAGATGGTTGTCAAGCCTAGCGAGGCAATCCTAAGTCCTTAACTTTGTGTTAATCAGACTTCCGACGTGCAGTCCAGATCTGATACGGAGTTTCAACGTGCTCCCGAGAGCAGTCGGGTAATGAGTTTGATCCGAGATTTTAGGGTAACCTAGCGTCAATGATTCTACAAGTTTTGGGTCTTGTAGATTACATTTAAAGCGATTCTAGAGGATTTCATAGCTAATCTAGTTTTGCACTTAGTTAGTTTGTCCCATTTCTAAAGGATTTATTCCTATAAGATTTCTGTCTGAGGTGGTACTTAGTACTTTGTAGTTTGTATATAAAGTGATCCAAGTTATACTACTTAGCTAGTTTAAGAGTGTCTAGGGTGAAAGTACTTAGAAAAATTGAAAGATCAAGGTGGTGAAGGGTGTGATTTGTGAAGAAAATGGTTTGAAAAGGGATTTGAGGCTTTAATTGAGTGTTTGAGAAGTTAAACCAGTGTGAGGATTGACCCATCGCCTAAGGACATCTAATTCCAGGTTGGAAAAATCCGGGCTGTTACAGCGTTGCATCTCGCATATGACATTTTACTAGTAGGCCTCGCATCACATGGCCTTGGTATGGCCGATAGAATTCATGCCTTGCATCGCATAGCCTTGGCACAACTGATAGTATTCATGGACTTACCAGCATATTTTCGCATTACGCTGATATTGCATACTTGGCACTTGCCTTGCGCACATACTTACACCACCCTCTAAGTTTTTTTGTAAGCTTATGCACGACCGTTGCGTGCAGGTGACGTTGGATCACAGCAGCACTGAGGCAGGAGTGTGTAGCTAAGCTTTTGGAGTTTCGATATCTATATTTGTATTTCCCTTTCCGCATTGTACTAAAAAATTCTGATATAGTGGATATGTGGTGATGTTATTTTATGACTTGGTTATGCTTGTGGTTATGCTCCATTACAAAAAAAAAAGAAAATCATATTAAAAATCCTCCTTGTAGGATCCCAGGATCGGAATCTGGCATATGGGTGTCGGGAGCCGAGAATGGGGCACTACGGAGGTTGTCGGCTCCGGATTCGCTAATCAAAAATTCTGTGAGCCGATTTTCGAGTTTGGGGCATGACAGGTTTAGTTAATCATGGACACGTTTAAACTAAAAAACTCTTAAACAAAACATGAAAATAAACTAAGGAAGACAAAGACGAACTCTTGGGAGGCTGCTCCATCCCTTGCCTCTACTTCTTGAACACTAGAAGATGATTTGGGACGTCCTAGGGATTATTATTTATAGTTGTGAAACACTATCTTTCGCACCACCGTGGAATTTTCGCAAACCAACCTAGAAACCACCTCAAATTTGCGTAGTCACGTTACGCATCGGTCGAACCGAAGTTGAGTTTGAATCATGATAGGATTCTGTTTCAGCAGTCGTCTAATTTTGTTCACACCAATCTTAGGTTCGGTCGGACCGAACTTAAGTTTTGGTCGACCCAAATTACTCCTCGGTCGAATTAAATTAACTCTGAAATTTATTGTTCTTCGTTAGAGCTTTTTGTGCACTTTCGGTTGCATTGAATCCTTCCTTCGGTCGGACCGAATTATCCTTTGATCGAACCGAATTAGCGCTGAATCTCATCATTGGTTGTCGGAGTATTTTATGTTATTTTGATTGGATTGAAGTTGGCTTTGGTCGGACCGAACCTATCTGTTTTCTGTTGCGAATTAAAAAATCTTCTCCAGTCTTTTCTTCATCTTTTATACTTGGTTTCCTTAGATCTTTTGCATGTGAATTCTTCATTCTTGGTCTTCTAAGATCCAACTTTTGCCTTGGTGATTTTGAGCATCAAATCCATGCTTTTAACATTTCTTTCAATCCAAGCTCTCAGATTCACCTTGTAATACAAACATGTATAAAATATACCCATTAAGCATTAACATGTTCATAAAACCAAGATATAAACGGGGGAAATATGCATAGAGTGCGTAAATTTGGGGCAGTTTTCAAAGATGGTCGGACAAAGGCTATATATATGGGTTCTTTGAGGAGTTTTAAACGTGAATTAGGTTACGAGGAGTAGAGCCAAGGGTCGAGCAGCCTGTTGGAACATAAAATTTGATTGGAAAAAGAGAAGAAGAATATTTGAAGAAGTAAAGAAATGAGTTGCGCGGAACCCGAGTTACGCGAGTCCCGAAGTGTGAGAGATCCAAGTTGCGCAGGATCGCACAACTCATTGAAGGTGCGCCGGATCGTGCTACATGTTACAAGAACTGCTTGTCACGTAACTCATTAGATATGCGAAGTGGGGTCCACGGCACAGGATTTGAGGGCTCACATGTGTGAATGCCTATAAATACCTCCCTACCCCCTCATTTGGAGGATCGGATGCTTAGAAGCCCAGTGCTTCTGACAGGTATTGGAGACGGAGAGAAGGAGAGGGAGTGTAGAGTGTAGAAGGTCCAGGCCGCGCTACTCCTAGGGAGTTGTGCGGGCCCATGCAACTATCATGAGTTGTACGGGTACTCTTTGAGGCAACTGCCATGTTGCAATTTTTTCAGATCCTCAGGCCATTCTAGATAATTCAAAGGGATCCAAGCACTCCTTTATTATGCCAATAAGGGACAAAATGCATAAGAAGCCCGCACAACTCATCTACCCCAGAGATATGATCAATATGAGTCGAAATGCTGCCAAAATTCATATTTTGGACTTACTTAATATTTGTATTTTTGGCATTTCTGAGAGATTCTATCCTGGAATCAAGGATCAAAAGGATGTAAATGAATTCATAATGAATAAAATTGATGATTATTCTCTTTGCTTTATCTTTTGTTAATATTTAGTGAGATATTTCCCCAATTCAAATGCTTTTCATTTCTAGTCGAAACAAAATGGCGACTCTGCTAGGGATTCTATCTTGCTTAATGCTAACTTAAGAATAACTTGGAGAATTTCATCACTATTTGGCGTCCTATAAGGTGCCAAAATGGCGACTCTCAGTGGAAACATCCTTCCTTTCATCTCCAGGATAGAGTACATTTGCGAATAAACGCTAATTAATTTTATTGTTGACCTCTGACAGACATAAGAGAGATACATCAATAACAAGTGTACAGATTGTTCGAGAAACCACTGGTAAAAAGGCAAAAGGGTAGGAGAAATGGATGATAGTGATTCTCTTAGGCGAACGGGCAAAGCCACAGTAGTCACGTTATGCTCAGGTAAAAGGATAAAGAGCCCCTATAACCAGAACACTGAGGTAACATGAAGAGAGACATTTGAAGAACGCTATGACCGTATCAGAAAAAAAGGGAAAAATAAGGTGGAGGGGGTAACATATGATGTGGTGAGTCATCTGAAAGGCATACCAACTCGACTAAGTGTGTATGATGCATTACGACTGTCAGAAGATTCTTGAAACAGTCTGATTCAAGCTCTATCTGATAATAATGTCAGCAAAGCATTGCTTACAGAGATGGAACATGAAGAATGAAACAATTGCATTCCAGTCATTTCTTTCTTCGATGGTGACCTAATTTGTGGTGATGATCATAACAGACCGCTGATGGTTGTGGGCCATGTCGGTAGTAAACAAATAAAATGAATAATGCTAGATAATGGGTCTGCAGAGAATTTATTGTCGTTAATGATGTTAAACGAACTGGGATATCATCGTTCTCATCTGCACCCTAGTGGGATGATGATACAAGGGTTTAATCAAGATGGACAGCGGGTGCTCGACAAAATTACATTAACATTGAAGATAGGGGAACTAACGACAGATGTTGTTTGTCATGTGACCAATGCGGTAACTACATACAATCTCCTCTTGGGAAGACCTTGGATGCATCAATACGACATTATACCATCGACCGTCCATCAATGCTTTAAATACTGTAAGGAGGGGATTCAATATAAGTAATGGCAGATGCAAAACTGTATACGGAAGCAAAGTCTTACTTCGCTGATGCCAGATATTACAACGAGTTCACTGCAGGGAATCAAAAGGAAAGTAATGAGAAAAAACAGCTAGAGGCGAAATGAGCGGAGTGCAGGATGGGGTCGCCAAAATAGAGCTGTATGGGAAAGAGAATGTGAAGTAAAAAAAATTTATTTCGTGTCAAGACACTTGAGACTACCGGAGCAGCCTTCGCTAACAATGTTATTGCCTAAGCAATTGGAAATTCTACAGTCAAATTACACAATGCCGCTACCATATGCAGAAAGGAAGAAACCATTCCCAGTTATGCCTACAAGATTTCACGTTGAAGCTAACTCAAAACACCCTGAACCCATTGAATTCTATGCGGTCTCAGAGGCAGAGGCAGAAGAGAAGGTAGATAACAAGATAAACATCGCGAAGTTGACATCTGAAGACCTGGAAATATATAGCTCTGTTAGAAGAAAATTAATGAAGAATATGGGTTTTGATTGCGAAGAGCCACTGGGTTGAATAATGGAAAAGGTATCTTGATCCCGATCGGAGTCGATAAAGAAAAATGAGAGAAGTTTTGCGGATTGGGAGGGGAATCGTCAGTAAATATGGTCACTATAAGATCAGTAGAAAAGATAGAAGCCGATATGATCAAACATCCTGAGGTGGCTCTGAAGCAAATAAAGGATGGGGGGCAACCGACGATCAACAGCCTACGGGAAGTAAATATGGGGACAAAAGAAGAACCCTGAAATTCATTTATAAGCTCCAGTCTCCCTGAATAAGAAGCTAACCGGTATATTGAATTGTTGAAAGAAAACAAAGATGTGTTTGCTTGGACATATGCAAAAATGTCAGGCCTAGAACCATCAGTAGCGATGCATCGATTAAATATTTCTAATGACAAAAGACCGATCAAACAAGCGTAGAGACGATTCCATCCAGATCTGATTCCCTTAATTGAAGAAGAGATGAATAAACTAATTAAAATGGGGTTTATCAGAGAAGTCAAGTATCCTAAATGGATATCGAATATTATACCGGTGAAAAACAAGAATGGACATATTAGGGTATGTGTCGACTTCAGAGACTTAAATGAAGCATGTCCGAAGGATGACTTCCCATGACCAATTACTGAGTTGTTGATTGACAATACAACTAAGTACGTCGTTATGTCTTTTATGGACGGCTATGTTGGGTATAACCAGATAAGAATGACACCAGAAGACAAGGAAGCTACAACATTCAGGACTGTTGAGGCATAAAAATAAGAGAAGAAGTGAAGCAAAGGAAGATCAAAAGATTGAGAAGGAGAGTTGAAAGAAAGAAAAAATGATACGACTTAGGGATACTTTGCGCGGGTCCTCGCAAACGATATCGATTGCACGGGACCGTACAACCAAAATAACAGTTGCGCAGAGATCTATTCTCTAAAAAAGATTCGAAGAAGTAGAAGGTGGTTTGGGCGGTTCCGCGCAACCAATGTCTGTTGCACGGAACCATGCAACCAAAGATCAGATTGCCCGGGTCTGCGCAGTTGGTTTCAGGAGAAAATTTCCCAAAACGGTTAAGATTGATGTAAGGTGGGTCCCATGGCACCAAAATCGAGGTACCACATGTGCGAGGGCCTATAAATACCCCCTCCCCTCCTTCATTTGGACGGATCGAAGATTTCAAAGGAAAGGCAGAGTGAAGAAGAAGACTGAAAGTAGGAGCAAAGGGCTCTGGTAGTTTGCGAGGACCCGCGCAACCTATATTCTTTGCACGGAACCGCGCGATCAGACTGCCCTACAATCTGTAATAGTAAAGAATCGTTATGCTGCTGAAATGGCTGAAGTATTCAAGCTCATTCTACCTAAAGTCTGAAGGATTGGAATTAGCAGAAGAGATATTCAGATTATTTTCCTCCTAAGTCATAGGAGATGACTGAAATCCCTGATGAAATGCTGTCGAATTTGTTATTTAATTAAATCTTTGAGCATTATTAATTCATATATGTTTGAATAATCTATCTTAGAATCAAGGGATATTAGAGGATGTAAATGAACTCAGAATCAATAAAATGTGATGATTGTCTTTATACTTTCTCTCTGTTATGTCTGAATAAGATAATTCCCCCAAATCAAATACATTTGTTTTCTTGTCGAAACAAGGACGTCACTGGGAATTTATTATTATAAAGTTATGTTGTTTAGACTCAAGAGCGCTGGTGCGACATATCAGAGGGCAATGCAGAATATATTCCATGACATGATGCACAAACATGTTGAATGTTATATGGATGATTTAGTAGTCAGGTCAAATGACCATAAAGAACATTGTCAACATTTGGCATCAGTATTTCGTTGACTCAGGAAAAAGCAATTGAGGATGATTCCGCCTAAATGTGCATTCAGTGTTTCGTCGGGAAAGTTCCTTGGTTTTGTTGTTAGGCATAGAGGAATTGAAGTCGATCCAGGAAAGATCAGAGCTATTCATGAAATGCCGCCTCCAAGTACATTAAAAGAATTGAAGAGTTTGAAGGGAAAGTTGACCTATATTCGTCGCTTCATCTCTAATCTTGCAGGAAGATGTTAGCCGTTTTCCCATCTAATGAAAAATTGGGTGGAATTTGTATGGGACCAATCGTGTCAAAACACATTCGATTCGATCAAAGAATTGTTAAAACAACCACCAGTACTAGTAGCACCTGTGAAAGGTAGACCCCTCATTCTTTATATTTCTGCAGTAGAGAATTCATTGGGGGCCTTGTTAGCGCAAACAAATGAGCAAGGGCATGAGATTGCACTGTATTATCTGAGTAGAACTTTGTTAGGAGCTGAGTGCAACTATTCGCCCATCGAGAAAGTGTGTTTAACTCTGATTTTTACAGTGCAAAAATTGAGACATTATTATCTCTCCCATGATATAATCTTGATCTCACGAGCGGATCCTCTGAAGTTCTTGATCGCGGGGGTCTGCTCCAGCAATAAGAACCATAACGTAATATGACATAAGATAGGTCATCGAAGAAACCGTGAGAATAGAAAGAGAGCAGGAAAATACTGGCCGCTTCAGATACCAAACACCCTATCCGAGAGAGGTAGATGATGTTCCGTTTTCGGCCAATTTCAAGCATCCAGATTTCCAGAAGTTTAATGGGGAAGGATCGCCGGAAGAACATCTAGTACACTTCATCACCTGTATGGGGAATTTTTCTATGGTACCACAGTATTGCTTGAGACTATTCAGGTCGTCACTAACGCACAAAGCATTTCGGTGGTATTCCAGCCTAACTCCTGGATCAATGCAAACTTGGGAGCAAATGCAGGATGCTTTTATGTCAAATTTCTTCTCGTCAGAACGTGATGTTAGCATTACGGAATTGGCCTCTATACGACAGCGAGAAGGACTCTATACAACAGCGAGAAGGAGATCCAGTGGAAAATTTCATAGACAGATTGAAAATACTGAAAGTGCACCTGCTAGTGCCCTGGTGTGTCAAGTTACGTGTGTGGTGAGTCAGACTGGCTGCAAAACTCGATAGGAAGATTATCTCAAGCGTCTGCCTCAACCGGATGTGTGGAAGCTCGCAATAGGTAAATCATAGCCTCACATCCCGTGTTCCAAAATACCAGGTGATTAAAACCCATAAAAAAAGATAGACATCTTAGGGTTTTTAAAGTGAGAAAACTTTTTGAAAAATAGGAAAATCTCTAAGTTTTTCTCGCCTTGTCGATTTTATCGAAGCACCCTCGATATGATCGACCTGCACTGTCGATGTCCACGATACCTTAACGATATTATCAATAAGAGGACCAAAATGTCCAACAACTAAATATTCATCTGGATGGATTTATCGATATATCGATACACCTATCGATATCATCGATAAAAGCACTAAATATGTCCAGCAACTTCACAATATATCTGAACGAATTATCGATGTATCGATACACATATCGATATCATCGATATTCAAATCTCGAGACCATCGAAAGTGGATCGATAAGATCAATAGGCAGATTTCTGGTGCCCCTGTTTTTTAATGAAAATCTCAAAATTATTTGATATATCGATGACCATCCGATATGATCTTAATTCAAATATTGATAAGATCGGAGGTCCATCGATGATATCGACAGTGGGCGCACATTTCTTACAATAGTTATTTCTGGTTATTTTTTAACTATGATCGGGGGGGCCCTTCGATTTAATCGATATTCAAATATCGATGATATCGACACCAGATCCATTGCATCGAACAAAGCCATAAACTATCAAGCAAGTTCAAAGATAAATCCGCTGGATTTATCGATGCCTTGGCTCTGATCTCGATATCATCGACATTCAAATTTCGATGACCTCGACGGTTCCCCAGATCATTCATGAAAACCTGAAATATCTCAAAGTCAACTCTCTCTCATTTTTCAAGTGTCGATGGATCGAACCTATCATCGATGGAATCAGAGTTCAAAATTCGATGACATCGACAATAGCTTCGATTCCTCGACCAATTGGCAAAGAGTTTCAAAAGCGTATGACATCGAGTCTGAGTCATCGAGCAGATCATCGATGCTATCGAGAGTATACGCTTGATGATATCGAACCTCTGCTCGACGATATCGAACTCTGTCATAAATGTGACCGTTTTATATCCGTTGGAGCTTTTTGCCTATATATGGAGGACTTATCTTTTGTTTGTGCAAGAGAGAAAAGAGAGTTTTTGTGTGTTTCAACTTACATCTTATATCCTAAGCCCTTTCTCTCGAGGGAGTTCATCCTCCAATCCACCCTCACCATGGATATTCAATAGAGTGGATTGGAGAATGAACTTCCACATTCAAGGATCCTCCAGCTACTACCTTAATAGCAAATCATTATGTTGGGATGCCTTGAATGCATAAGATTGGAACTACTCTATCTTCCTAATAGGAAAATCTTTAGAGAGTAGGATTCCATCTTCACCTTGACCTAACCCTAAGCCTAATCTTGGTATATCTTTTGTATTGCAGATCAAGGAAGCAGAAGACTCTTCATCAACAAGGAGGAGGAGATCTTCGGCATTGTGCTTAACGGGACTCATCAACTTATCTGTAAGTATTTAGAGTCCAGGTGGACACTTGTGATCTTTCCTTTCTAGGACTGGGTCTTAAGTGGTTCTCACCCTTTGAAGTCCTCAAGGTGGCCTCCGGTGGGAGTGTAGGTTGTGGGTGCGTTGTGTGGACCCTTGCTCTATGGAGAGCATAAATATCTGGTTAGGAGTGAACCAGTGAAACTCCAGGGTTAGAGGCGAACCGAGTAGAAACCTCTGGGTGCATTGTGTGAACCCTTGCTATATGGAGAGCATAAACATCTGGTTAAGAGTGAACCGGTGAAACTCCAGGGTTAGAGGTGAACCGAGTAGAAACCTCCATGTAAAGGTTGAAGGTGAACCTGATTTAAAACCTTAGGTTTGAGGTGAACCCTGAGAAACCTCCTTAGTGAAATCCGGTACACTCAAGGGTTGAGTGCGACAGTCGGGAGTGGAGTAGACTTATCTTCGAGGCACTATAAAATGACTGTGTTTGTGATTGCTTTCTCTATGTGTGATTCATGACAATCCATTCATATTCGTATATTTGATCACATCACACAGACACATACAGAGTCACATCCAACATAGACTAAGTTGCATATTGTTATATCTTGATTAGTTTGTGATTGGATCCTCTACTTGGCTTGGAAGCCAGTAGAGTTACATTTGAGTAATCCTGAAAAATTGTATACATGATAGGATTAGTGTGATAGGATTTTTAAATAACTCATAAATCTCTAAAAAGTCCTATTCACCCCCCTCTAGGACATATTGGCATATTCCAACTTCTACTCAAGCGGTCTTCACCGCTATTTCAATTGGTATCAGAGCGGGTCTCTCGTTAAGGGCTTCACCGCCTAGAGAGTGATCTTGACTGAAGTTGGGAATATGGCCAAAGGAGAGGGCTCATTAGTCACCAGGCCTCCAGTATTTGACGGCTCAAATTATGTATAATGGAAGGCTCAGATGCACTACTTTCTGAGATCTTTGGATCATGATGTTTGGGAGATAATTAAAAAGGGATATGTGCCACCAACCGATCAAGTTGTACTAGATAGTGGCACAACTATCACAAAACCCAAATCCAAAGAGATGTGGATGGCATCTGATAAAGGTAAACAGACTTCTGAAGCTAAAGCTATGAATGCCATCTACTGTGCCATGTCTCAAGATATCTTTAATCAAATAACCATGTGTGGGACATCAAAAAAAGCATGGGATTTACTGAAAATAACCCATGAAGGCACAAGCACTGTGAAGCGATCCAAACTTCAACTCCTGACTTCACAGTTCGAAAATCTCAGAATGGAAGACATGAGACATTTATGGAGCTTTTCACCAAGTTGAACATTATTTGCAACTCCATGGGTGGATTGGGAGAAAAAGTTTCGGTTCCTAAAATCTGTAGGAAAATACTAAGATCATTGCCGGAATGGTTTAATCCCAAGGTTACAACAATTGAGGAGTGTAGGAATATAGATGAAATGAAAGTAGAAGAACTAGTAGGTTCCCTACAAACTTTTGAACTACACCTCACTCAATCCCAAAAATCCAAAAACACTGTCCTAAAAACTTCAAAGAAAATAACTCATGAGGACAGTGAAAGTGAAAGAAAGGATGATGATGAGGAAGTGGCCTTGCTGGCACAAAAATTCAGGAGATTCTTTCAAAAGAATCGCGGTCGTCCCTCTAGAGGGAGAAAGGTGGATAACAAACTCTCTATAGGCAAATTTGCCAAAAAGACCAAAGAACCACAATGCTACGCCTGTCGAGAGTATGGACACCTATCTACCGAATGCCCAAACAAAAAAACCAAGGGCAAGGCAATGGCCGCCACATGGGATGATACAGATGAGTCAAATTCAGAATCTAGTGACTCAGAAAGCAATGAAGATCAGAAATCACTGAAAATTCTCATGGTCTCCACTACTTCGATCATTCCCACTAAATCTGAGAATGAGAAAGAACAAGAAGCCACAGAATCATTTTCATCTGATAATGAGGAAACTGACAAAGAGAAAGAAGAAGAAGAAAATGATAAGCTACAAGATGCTTACAATCGGCTTTATATCCATAACATCAAAGTGGCTAAAAGACTGGGAATGTCTGAGAATAAAAACCAATTGCTGCAAATAGATTTGGACAAAACTATAGAAATCAATACACATCTGATCAATGATTTACAGCAACATCACTCAGATAATGATAGACTTGAGAGAATTAACACCTTCCTTAAATCTGAGACTGAAAATCTAAGCAAACAGGTTGAGCAATTAAAAGACAGGAATTCGCTCCTTCAAAATGAAAATCACACACTCCTGTTTAATATAGAAGAGTCCAGAAAAAATGCCAAGAAAAACTGTATGTTTTCCCAGAGTGGTGAGAAGTTAGAAAAACTTTTAGGCATGGGAAAATGTGGAGAGGACCAAAAGGGATTAGGTTATGGAAAAGCTAGAACAAAAACTGAATATAATGCATAACCTTTTGGAAAATTTGTTGCCTCTAGTAGTAACATCAGACCTATCCCAACTCGTCACAAAAATGGTAAGTCAGTTTATGAGCTAAACAAATAAAATATGCAATCATCACCACTTGTACTAGTTGACAGGATGAAGGAGTCATTAAGTCATGTAGATGAATAGGATAAGATGAACAAATCTACCACAAGTAAAACCCCTGTCACAAAGTGGGTGATCAAGGAAAAGACAAATTGCCTTGTTACACATTTAGATTGTCTACCAGGCAATAAGGTCAAATGGTACCTTGACAGTGGTTGCTCAAGACATGTCACAGGTGACAAATCCCTTCTCTCTAACTATAAAAATCTTCATCAAGGGATAGTCACCTACGGAGATGAAGCCACTGCCAATGTAATTGGACAAGGAATAATAAGAGGAATTGATTTGCTCAAAAATGAGAATGTTTTTTGCATAAAAGGACTAGCACATAATCTGTTAAGCATCTCTCAAATCTGTGATAATGGGCATGCGCTCAAATTCAACAAAGAAGAATGTGATATCCTAGATCAATCAGGAAAATCAGTGACATCGAAGGACTCGCAGAATCAAAAGCATAGGTGCATGTACACGATATCGAGCAGATCCAAAGAAATCACTTATCAGCAGTTAAAAGGATCATCAAGTATGTGATTGGAACAACTACCTTCGGTTTGTGGTACCCATTTGAAACATCTACAGTCATTACTGGGTACTCCGATGTCGATTGGGCTGAACCACAATGACTCTCCTCTGTGACAACACTAGTGCCATCAATATTTCAAATATCATGTTCAACATTCTCGGACTAAGCATATTGACATTCGTTCATTTTATCCGAGAACTTGTTGAAGAAAAGATCATTGTGTTGGACTATGTGTTTACAGAAAGACATCTTGCTAACATAGACTCTTGATGATATTAGATTTGGTGACCTCCAAGAATCTATTGAAATGTGTGCAAGATGATAAAATGCACAGGCAAAATGAGCTAAATTCGCACATCTGAGAACTGATGCTCTCTCTCTTTTTTTAAAAGGAGAATGAAGAAGTTGTTTTGCTTTGGTTGAATGTACATGTGCAACATAGGCATATTTCCTTGTACTAACCATTGCCCATTGTGTATGTTAAAGAAGAGTAAATTTCAAAAACTTTTAAATTTGACATATCCGATGACATTGAACCAGTATCGATGTCATCGAAGTCATCTGAAACTTGAATAGTCGACGTGATAGATGAAATGTTCAGACACTCTGGAATGTGAAACATCGTATATCAGGAAAGTATCTTTCAATGGTCATCAAATTTAACTGGTATACCTTATTCTGACTGCTCTCCTGAAAATTATTGAATATCCTCTCAAGATTGAGACTTAGACTGTGACTTTTGTCATTTGAAGCTATACTGTTAATTTTTTTTAGAACTCACAGCTCTTGTCTACACCGATATGCATGGATAAATGTCATTATCTGTTATGGATGGGTTAAAATACTGATGATTGGTGTCTGGGTGCCCATAAATGGGATTGGTAATGTTGTAGGGATAACTGTTAATCCACTAATCTTGGGCAGTATAAATATGTTTTTGGATATTGTTGAATATGGTTGGATATAATTCTCATTTTTACTGCCATATTTGTGTTCACTTTCCCCTGGTTTATCAAGTTATGGATTGCATATGTTTAAAAACTACTATATAGCTGCTCTAATATGCATCCATAAAATCTGAAATTGATGTCTGTTTAAATTGTATTACTTATTTTACATCAATTGATCTGCCTCTACCTGATTGGTTCTCCCATGCAATTCATTCTTCAGTCAATATCACTTGCTATATCTTTGCCAATGACTGACAAAAAGGGAGAGAACAGTTCAAAACACCCCGAGCAGAAAATTGTGTATCTATCTATGTTGTTGTAGGTGTTAGGGGGAGCAGCTGCAAGAAAGGGAGAGTTTTGAAGTAAGGGGGAGTAGATACTTCTAGAATGTGTACATGAGGTAGAAAAATTGTAAAATTGTGTAAATGCATGTACACACAATTTAGGATGTGTCTAGAAGTGTTTTAGGGGGTGTTTTGGGTATTTTGTCACGTATTTGACAAAGGGGGAGATTGAAAGTGCACCTGCTAGTGCCCTGGTTTGTCAAGTTACGTGTGTGGTGAGTCAGACTGGCTGTAGAACTCGATAGGAAGATTATTTCAAGCATCTGCCTCAACCGGATGTGTGGAAGCTCGCAATAGGTAAATCATAGCCTCACATCCCGTGTCCCAAAACACCAGGTAATTAAAACCCTTAAAATAAAATAAACATCTTAGGATTTTTAAAGTGAGAAAACTTTTACAAAATAGAAAAATCTCTAAGTTTTTCTCGCCTTGTCGATTTTATCGAAGCACCCTTCAATATGATCGACCTGCACTGTCGATATCCTCGATACCTTAACGATATTATCGATAAGAGGACCAAAATGTCCAACAACTAAATATTCATCTGGATGGATTTATCGATATATCGATACACCTATCGATATCATCGATAAAAGCACTAAATATGTCCAGCAACTTCACAATATATCTAGACGAATTATCGATGTATCGATACACATATCGATATTCAAATCTCGAGACCATCGAGAGTGGCTTGATAAGATCGACATACAGATTTCCAGCGCCCCTATTTTTTAATGAAAATCTCAAAATTATTCGATATATCGATGACCGTCCGATATGATCTGAATTCAAATATCGATAAGATCGGAGGTCCATCGATGATATCGACAGTGGGCACACATTTCTTACAGCAGTTATTTCAGGTTGTTTTTTAACCATGATCGGGGGCCCTTCGATTTAATCGATATTCAAATATCGATGATATCGACACCAGATCGATTGCATCGAACAAAGCCATAAACTGTCCAGCAAGTTCAAAGATAAATCAGCTGGATTTATCGATGCCTTGACTCTGATCTCGATATCATCGACATTCAAATTTTGATGACCTGGACTGTAACGCCCTGAAAATCAGGGGTCGAGCAAAGCTCAACTCTCGAGTTCCAACGCATCACTTATGCAACATAGATAATGATGATTATGATGAGAGCATTGAAACATAAATGAGATTATACCAAAACAGCATATCATACTCCAGAGACAACTAAATTGTAAGCGGAAGACTGTGATAGGTGTATACAATATATAAACTATGGTAAGTCTCCAAAGTGTGATAATGTTGTCAAGTTAATGAATTACAAGTACAATTTCAAAATATACCAAAGGTGTAGTGTCATCTAGTCAACATCCCTGTAACCCCGTCGATCAAGACACGGCTCACATGAAGCCACCAGAAAATAACATATACGAGAAAACATCCTCGTCGTAACAAAAGTCTGGCTCCGCCTCAGGAGTAGCGTCGCCATCTGCAATCAGACAAAGTGTGGTGGGTGACCGGAACACCGTCCTGTAACGTGGGAGTGAGTGATCAACTCAGTGAAACAATAAAGCATAGGTTAACATGTTATCAATTCAGTCAAGCAGTAATGATAAAGCAGTACAATCAAACACTCCTAAATACTCTTATTAATACAAGTATGAATGCAGTCATGATGCATGCCCTCACCAACATACTCCCTCATGCGACACCATCTTATGTTAGCGGTATGCTTTCATCCCTCAGTGCTCCACATCTTCCAGGCACATGCAGTGCGATGATGAGCATGATTACCAAGTTGTTATTAGTCCTTTTCATACAGCAGTATTGGGAAACTAAGGTACCTCCCTTATATCATTCCCAAACAATGATCCATTCTAGGGTCGTCAATCCTAGATAATTTCATACGATGATGCGGTTCTAGGTCGCTGTAAAGGGCTGACAGGGCTGTTACACGCACTCGTTACACCGCTCCCCCATCACCTTATCAATACAGGCCTAGTTTATACTCTGTTTACTACGGGAAGGCTCGTCGCCTCTCCACAGATTTAGAGTATGCTCAAGGTGACTACACCAGGTACGGTCAGGTCTGCCAGGGCTGTTACACGAAATCGTTACACCACTCCCACATCACCCATCAAAGTAGTGTAGGCCGACAACTCGAATATAGTGTCCCATACCACCGTATTCGGCTCACGAGTCTAGGTTGCTCACTGGTCACTACAGGGAGGCACATCGCCCCAGCGTAGGCCGATAGCTCGACCACGGTGTCTCATACCACCATGTCTTGTTCATGAGTCTTAGCGGATCGAGGTGCTAAGGTTAACGGGGTTGAACTGGTAAGTTCGGTACCTTAGGTTCAAGCAGTAGCGTCCAAACATGGTGAACATACATTAGACAGATCGGGTTACTTGATGAGCTCGGCTAGCTCGAGCGCACGACAAGTTGAACGACATGAAGTGCATAAGCACTTCGCGTGGCCAACCACTATCGCCAACCGAAGTACGACTCGGGTTTGTCGAACACATCTCACATGACGAATGAATCTCAGCCACGAATTCAATCCCGTTACCGATTGCCTGAACTATACATGTAATGACTCGTAAATTTCCGTGGAAAGACCCGAGTACCACCTCGACCAGAAATCACTTAGGATTAAATCCTTTAGAAATTTGACAAAGTTAATTAAGTGCTAAACTAGATTAGCCATGAAATCCATTTGAATCGCTTTAAATACGATCTGCAAGACCTAAAACTTGTAGAATCATTGACGCTAGGTTAACCTAAAGTCTAGGATCAAACTCATTATTCGACTGCTCTTGGGATCACATTGAAACTCCGTATCAGGTCTGGACCGCACATCGGGAGTCCGAATAATATGAAGTTAAGGACTTAGGACCGCCTCGCTGGGCTTGACAACCATCTCAGAAATCAAATCCAGACAGTGTCCCACGGCTGTTCGCTTGAGTCCGGAATGAGAGAGTGTGAAAATACTTATTTTTTTTACCAAATAAATATCTTGAATAGTAATTTGGCACGTGTCGCTTGCAGACATTTTACAAGCAACCAGACCGTTAGAATCTCACCCAAATACACCCTCGGATCAGGAAAATTTTCATAAACATATTCATGTACTTGGAATTTCTGATCAAAATCCGCTGACCGTTGAACTGAAACTGGTCCGCCACGCGTGATCTGGGAATCCCACTGAAACGAAAACTTAACTCCACCTAGATCCAAGGTTGGTGAACTTAAGTCCGACCTTTGGCTCAAGGAGGCCTGCCCGAAGTCCTCCGTTGAGCTGGAAAAGTGTCGCTTTGGTTATAACCTAAGTATACCTTGTCCACAAGTCTATTTCAGAGAGTTTTTAGGCTATGTAAGGACCTTAGAACCCTCTCTTTCACAGTCATACGAATTTGAGAGAAACCCTAGAGAGAGAAGAGAGAAAAGAGAGAGAAAGTGTGAGAGAAGTGAGAGAATCTCCCTACTGCTTTCCCCTGCCGCTACATAAGCTGCACCACCCCATTCTCATCACTTTCCCGGTGAATCCGAATCCGTTTCTAGGTAAGAAACCCTAACCCTAATCTGGTTTGGAGTTTTAAAGGTTGTAGGTTATGAAATAGCTAACCTATTTCATTCTATAGGCTACCAAACTGCCGAATACGGAAGCCTAACAAACCTATCGTATTCGTTACGATTCTACGGTGAAAGGTGAGGACTTTACGTGTATAGGTTTCGGTTTTCAATGCTTTCAATGTCAAATAATGATAGATTCATGATCTGCATGCAATTGCACATGTACAAAGTGCTGTCTGTTTTCCATTTCGATTAAAGGTGAAGAATATGAAATTTTACATACTCTAGGTATTTGTAGAAAGTACCGTATACGTATAAATTTTAGAAATATGTTTGACATGATTATTTGTTGTATGAATATATTATACATGGATAAAATACTTGTTTGGCGAAAGGACTCGCCCTAATACATGTTTTGCTTATATACACTATGTATGTTGAAATTGTGTATTCTAGAAAGTACCGTATATGGATAAATTTTGGAGATGTGTTTGCCATGATTATTTGCTATATGCATATATTATATATGGATAAAACACTTACTTGATGAAAGGATAGCCCTAATACATGTTTTGCTAACATACACCATGTATGTTGAAATAGTGTATTCTAAGTGTTTGTGAAAATGCTTGTGAGAGTAAGTGCTTGGATGATAGTGCCTTAGGTAGGTGTTGAGATGGGATTATCAACTATCTTAAACACGTATATGATTTCCTCCATATGGTTGTTTAATGTAATCGCTTACTTATGAAATATATGTGTTTGTATTCCTATTTATATAGTGTTTTATAACATGCTTTATGATATGCTTGTTAACATACTTGAATTACTTTGTTTAATATGCTTTACTCTACATGCTCTAAATAAGGATTGATTGAGTTTGGGACTATGATTACAGTCCAAACATTCGGTACCAGACTTGAGATCGTGGTTGAGATTCATTTCGCCACGTGAGATGTGTTCGACGAACCCGAGTCGGACTTCGGTTGGCGATAGTGGTTGGCCACACGAAGTGCTTATGCGCTTCATATCGTTCAACTTGTTGTGCGCTCGAGCTAGCCGAGCTCGTCAAGTAACCCGTTATGTCTTATGTATGTTCAACATGTTTGGACGCTACTGCTTGAACCTAGGGTACTAAACTTACCAGTGAAATCCCGTTAACCATGGTACCTCGATCCACTAAGACTCATGAGCCGGGCATGGTGGTATGGGACACCGTAGTCAAGCTGTCGGCCTACGTTGGGGCCACGTGCCTCTCCGCTGTGACCAGTGAGCAACCAGACTCGTGAGCCGATTATGGTGGTATGAGACACTATATTCGAGTTGTCGGCCTACACTGATTGGTGACGAGCCCTTTGTAGTGACCTCAAGCATACTCTGAATTTGCGGTGAGGCGACGAGTTTTGCCGCAGTGTATAGAGTATGAACTATGCATGTATCAGCTTAGTGATGAACCATTAAAAAGGTGATGAGGAAGTGGTGTAACGAGTGCGTGTAACAGCCCTGACAGCCTTTGCAGCGACCTAGAAACACACCATCGTATGAGATTAACTAGGACTGACGACCCTAGAATGGATCGTGTTTGGGAATGATACAAGGGAGGTACCTTAGTTTCCCAATCCTGCTGTTTGAAAGGACTAATAACTACTTGGTAATCATGCTCATCATCGCACTGCATGTGCCTGGTAGATGTGGAGCACTGAGGGATGAACGCATATCGCGAACGTAAGATGGTGTCGCATGAGGGTGGTTTAGCAAGGGCATTCATCATGTCATTTCATACTTGCATTAAATAAGAGTAGTTAGGATTGTTTGATTGTACTGCTTTATCATTACTGCTTGACTGAATTGATAATATGTTAACCTATGCTTTATTGTTCCACTGAGTTAGCTACTCACTCCCACGTTACGGGACGGTGTTGTACACACCAACCAGACTCTGTCTCACGTGTAGATGATGCGTCGATTCAGGAGGCTGAGCCAGACTACGATGAGGACCAGGACGAGTTCTCATTCATGCAGTACTCAGACGGCTTTGCTTAGGCTGACTGGATCGCGGGGATTTCTGGATTTATCTTTTTAGTTATATTTTGCCCTTTTGATTCAGAAACAATACATGTATATGGTTACTCAGTTAGTGTTCATACTCTGGAGATCGAGATGGTTTTGTTTCTTCACATACCTTATATATACAGTTTCAGTCTTCCGCTTGCCTTTATACAATTGATCTGGAGTATGAATTACTGTTTTGGTATAATCTCACTCATGTTTATTGCACTGACACAGACAACATTCAATTATCATCATCTATGTTGCATAAGTGATGTTTTGGAACTCGAGAGTTGAGTTGCTACTCGACCCTCGAATTTCAGGGCGTTACAATACAATAGCCCCAATCACATTCAATTACGGAATAGTTAAAGCAGTAATGGATCAAGATTTTAAATCATACAATCAAATATCCAATATTGTTCGCTTAGGGCTACCAGAGCTGTTGCACGGAATCGTTACACCACTCCACCATCACCCTTCACGGTCTTTTATGGAATACAACTTAAACATGTGAAGTAGTCAAATCAGAGTTAAATAAACAAGTAATTCAAACATATTAACAAGCATTTTATAAAACACAATGCAAACAGGAAATCCAAACACATACATTTCATAAACCAGTAAGTGATTAAACTAAACAACTTACATGAAGGAAATAATACACATCACTAAGGTAGTTGAGAATCCTATCTCAACACCTACACAAGGCACTACTAGCTTAAGTGCATACCTATACAAGCATTTTCACAAACACTTAGACTACACATTCCAACATACCTATAATATACTGGTTAAAACACAAGTCGTAGCGAATCCTTTCACAAAGGATTGCCACATGAACCACGATCATGCATACACGACCAATAGTCATGGAAAGCACAAATCATAGTTCCATATTCATTTGAACATTTCTTCAAACACTTAGGCTACAACTAGAACATACACGACGTATGTTAATATAGCAGGTGTTAGGCTAATCCGTTCAACCAGAAGTTGATACACATGTATCTAGCATACATAAACAGCAATTAATCATGGCAAGC
Organism: Magnolia officinalis; assembly: GCA_021015155.1. Taxonomy (NCBI): domain Eukaryota; kingdom Viridiplantae; phylum Streptophyta; class Magnoliopsida; order Magnoliales; family Magnoliaceae; genus Magnolia; species Magnolia officinalis. Next base: position 40,682,584 of record JAJHSJ010000008.1, read on the forward strand.
ACAAATCCGTATTTCATACGTATTAGGTATTTTCTACAAATACGAGGAATACAGTATAATCAACATAGTTAACGTATATTTGAAAATTAAAACGGACAATACTTTGTACATGTGCAATAACATCCAGATCATGAATCTATCATTATCTGACATTGAAAGTTTAGAAAACCATAACCTATACGTTTAGAGTCCTCACCTTTTGTCGGTGAACTTGAACCGAAACCAGTTTGAACCCAACGCCTTTATCTACGGCGCAACGACAACCTGAATCATGAAACAGGTCATCTATTCCATCGCCTATACTAAAACTCTAAAACAGCTTAGGGTTAGGTTTTCTTACCTACGAACGAAGTCAGAATCGCCGAAAAAACGATTAGATCGTGATGATTAATCACGTAGGATAGCAGGGTAGAGCATCAGGAAGAATCTCTCACTTCTCTCACACTTTCTCCCTCTTTTCCCTCTTCTCTCTCCTAGGTTTTTCTCAAATTCGTATGGGATGAGAGAGTGAGGGTTTAAGGTCCTTATATAGGCTCAAAACTCACCAAATTAGACCCAAGGCCAAGGTATACTTAAGTTATGTCCAAATATAGACAGTTCCGTCTCAACGGAGCACTTCTGGAGGCCCCCCTTGAGCCAAAGGTCGGACTTAAGCTCACTAACTATGGATCTAGGTCAAGTTAAGTTTTCATTCCAATCAAGTTTCCAGATCGCACGTGGCGGACCAGTTTCAGTTCAACGGTCACAGAAACTCGATCAGGGTTACAAATACATTGACCTGTGTTGAAAATTTTCCCTGATTCGAGGGTGTAATTGGGTCCGATTCTGACGGTCTGAATCCTCATACTTGGCCCGCAAGCGACAAGTCTCAGATTACTTAAATTTAATTTAATTTTTAAAGAAAAATACATTTCTCACACTCCTCGCTCCGAGCTCAAGCGAATAACACTGGGACACTATCTGGATTTGATTTCTGAGATGGTTGTCAAGCCAGCAAGGCGGTCCTAACCGTTTAATTTCGCGTTAATCGGACTTTCGATGTGCGGTCCAGATCTGATACGGAGTTTCGTGATGCTCCCGAGAGCAGCAGGGTAATGAGATTGATCCTAGATTTTTGGGTAATGTAGCGTTAACGGTTCCACAAGTTTTGGATCTTGCAGATCGTATTTAAAGTGATTGGTGCTAATTTCACAGGTACTCTAGTTTAACACTAGTTAATTCTCGCCTAATTTCTAAAGGATTTAGTCCTAAGTGATTTCAGCCTGAGGTGATACTCTGGGCTTTGGTAGTTTGTATAGAAGGTGGTTCAAGCTATTAACACTCAATTAAATCATGCCTAAATATAATAGAAGGGATCCTGGGGCAGGAGAGGTTGATGTTTCTAAATAACCTATTCGTCGATGATTCCATAAGGTTAATGGTCAAAAGCCTAACAGTAATTTTTAGTTTAAGTATTGTTCTTCATCACCTAACCGTTAAGATTAGTGCCTAGTGTGAAAGTACTTAGAAAGATTTAATGAACGAGGTGGTGAAAGGTGAGATTTGTGAAGGAAAAGGGTTAAAAAATGATTTTAGACTGTGGGATTGAGTTCTGACAAGTTAATAAGGCCTTAGGATCAACCCATTGCCTAAGGACGTCTAATTCTAGGTTGGCAAAAATCCGGGATGTTACATCGACGGTTCCCCCGATCATTCATGAAAACCTGAAATATCTCAAAGTCAAGTCTCTCTCATTTTTCAAGTGTCGATGGATCGAACCTGTCATCGATGGAATCGGAGTTCGAAATCCGATGACATCGACAATAGCTTCGATTCATCGACCAATTGGCAAAGAGTTTCAAAAGCGTATGACATCGAGTCCGAGTCATCGAGTAGACCACGATGCTATCGAGAGTATACGCTTGATGATATCGAACCTGCTCGATGATATCGAACTCTGTCATAAATGTGACCGTTTTATATCTGTTGGAGCTTTTTGCCTATATATAGAGGACTTGTCTTTTGTTGTTGTAAGAGAGAAAAGAGAGAGTTTCTGTGTGTTTCAACTTACATCTTATACCCTAAACCCTTTCTCTCGAGGGAGTTCATCCTCCAATCCACCCTCACCATTGATATTCAATAGAGTGGATTGGAGAATAAACTTCCGCATTCAAGGATCCTCCAGCTACTACCTTAATGGCAAATCATTATGCTAGGATGCCTTGAATGCATAAGATTGGAACTACTTTATCTTCCTAATAGGAAAATCTTTAGAGAGTAGGATTCCATCTTCACCTTTACCCAACCCTAAGCCTAGTCTTAGTATATCTTTTGTGTTGCGGATCAAGGAAGCAGAAGACTCTTCGTTAACAAGGAGGAGGAGATCTTCGGCGTTGTGCTTAACGGGACTCATCAACTTATCTGTAAGTATCTAGAGTCCAGGTGGACACTTGTGATCTTTCCTTTATAGGACTGGGTCTTAAGTGGTTCTCACCCTTTGAAGTCCTCAAGGAGGCCTCCGGCGGGAGTGTACGTTGTGGGTGCGTTGTGTGGACCCTTGCTCTATGGAGAGCATAAGCATCTGGTTAGGAGTGAACCAGTGAAACTCCAAGGTTAGAGGTGAACCGAGTAGAAACCTCTAGGTGCGTTGTGTGGACCCTTGCTCTATGAGAGCATAAACATTTGGTTAGGAGTGAACCAGTGAAACTCCAGGGTTAGAGGTGAACCGAGTAGAACCTCTCGGTACGTTGTGTGGACTCTTGCTCTATGGAGAGCATGAACATCTGGTTATGAGTGAACCAGTAAAACTCCGGGGTTAGAGGTGAACCGAGTAGAAACCTCCGTGTAAAGGTTGAAGGTGAACCTGATTTAAAACCTTAGGTTTGAGTTTAACCCTGGGAAACCTCCTTAGTGAAATCCGGTACACTCAAGGGTTGAGTACGACAGCCGGGAGTGGAGTAGACTTATCATCGAACCACTATAAAATGACTGTATTTAAGATTGCTTTCTCTATGTGTGATTCATGACAATCCATTCATATTCGTATATCTGATCACATCTGACACATGCGCACACACACAGTCACATTCAACATAGACTAAGTTGCATATTGCTATATCTTGATTAGTTTGTGATTAGATCCTCTATTTGGCTTAGAAGCCAGTAGTGTTACATTTGAGTAATCTTGAAAAATTGCATACATGATAGGATTAGTGTGATAGGATTTTTAAATAACTCATAAATCTTTAAAAAGTCCTATTCACCCCCCTCTAGGACATATTGGCATATTCCAACTTCTACTCAAGCAATCTTCACCGCTATTTCAAACACTGGGAGCTTCGTGTAGACAGCTGCTAGAAGAAAAAGAACAGGTCAATTCTATGGAAATAGGAATTGCGTTCGGACTCACTAGCGTCGATATCAGAACGTTCCGTACCTGGCCACCAAAGCTCATGCGTTGGAATTAATGACTCGCGATATGCCAGCATTTCATCACGAGGCTGTTAGGAGGATACTCGGCAGGACAACTGTGAATACCGTCGATCGTGATAAGAAAAATAAAGACACAGGGGACTCAAGGGACAAGAGGTCGGAACGAAAAGAAGGATGGAACCAATCAAAAAATAGATACAATGGAAAAAGACTCAGGATGCTTGATTCTCATGAAGGGTTCGATTTCGATAAGGAAGATGTTGTTCCCATGATGAAACAGCTGCTAAAGGCTGGCACCATAGAATTACCAGAACCCAAGCATCCAGAAGATATGATAAAGACCAGGGAAAGAGATTTCTGCCGTTATCATCGCCTAGTGGGACATTTGACAGAGAATTGCTATACATTGAAATGTATCATACAACGAATGATAGAAAAAGGTGAGATAATAACTGGCAAAGAGAGAGGAAAGAATACGAGGGCGACGGTAAATATGTTTACAGTCCAGGAGAAGGCCCGAGAAGTAAAAGGGAAAGAAGGTCGAATGTCAACAAAGAATGCAACAATGATTACGTTGCAATCAAGGAAGAAGGTGACGAGTCCTGTGAAACAGAAAGCGATGATCGTAAGGAAAGAAGTCATTGAAAAACAGAACAGTGATGATGGAAATAAAAGCGGGAGCGAAACGACAAAAGTAGCTTATGATGTAGTCAGTCATTTGAAGGGTATACCGGCGCGTTTAAGCATCTATGATGCACTCAAATTATCAGAAGAGTTTCGACAGAGTCTGTTCCAAGCATTGTCTGATCACAATGTTAGAGAGACTCTGCTGACAGAAATGAAACATAAAAGACACAATGAACAAGCAGATTGTCTACCAGTCATCTCATTCTCCGATGATGATTTGATTGGCAAGACGGAACACAACAGGCCACAATTGATAGAAGGTCATATCTGTGAGAAAAGGGTAAAATTGATTATGATAGATAATGGGTTTGCAGTAAACCTTTTGCCACTCTCAATGGTAAGCAAATTGGGTTATCGTCGTTCTGATCTGCGCCCTAGTGGAATGATGATACAGGGCTTCAATCAAGATGGGCAACCGCACTGGGTAAGATTACGGTGACGCTGGAAGTAGGGGAATTAACTACTAATGTCGTATGTCATGTTATAAACGCTGTGACAACGTACAATCTTCTCCTGGGAAGGCCGTGGACACATCAGTACAGTATCATACCCTCTACTTTGCACCATTGCTTCAAATACTGTAAGGACGGAATATAGTGTAAGGTGATGGCTGACGCGAAACCATATACGGAAGCTGAGTCTTTCTTCGCAGAAGCCAGTTATTATAAAGGGTTCTCTGAAGAGGTGGGAAATAATGATGAAAACAAAGTCTTAAAGGACGTCCAAGTAAACAAGGCTAAAGAAGAAAGGGCAGAATCTTCTAGGACTACGGAAGCAAGGAAGAAGTTCTATTTTATGCCGAAGCGTCTACGACAACTAGGGCAGCCGCCACTAACCTTGTTATCGACAGAACAGTTGAAAATTCTGTAGTCTAATTATACGATGCCGCTACCCAACGTCGAAAGGTGCAAGCCGTTTCCAGCCACTCCAAGAAGATTTCAAGTCAAGGCTAGTACCAAGTACCCTGAGCCGATAGAATTTCATGCTGCAGTGAAAGCGAAGGCCGAAATCACGAACAATGTATACCACGATAAGCTGACACCGTAAAATCTGGAAAAATACAGTTTAGTGAGCAAGAAGATCATGAGGAACATGGGTTTTGATTGTAATAAACCCACTGGGCTGAATCTCGAAAAGGGAATTCAAATCCCTCTTGGGGTTGACCAGAAAAGCGAAGAAAATTCGAAGGACTAGGAGCAGAGTCGTCAGTAAGTATGATTACGGCCACACAAATACCAGAACAGGACCCCAAAATAGTTGAGTACCCTGAAATAGCTCCGAGACAAATAGAAGATGGGGGGCAACCGACAATAGACGGCTTGCGAGAAATAAACTTGGGAACGGAAGAAAAGCCAAGGAATATATTTATCAGCGTCAGTCTTTCTGAGCAGGAATCTGAGAAATATGGACAACTTCTCAAAGAAAATAAAGACATCTTCACTTGGATGTATGAGGAGTTGTCGGGTTTAGAACCTTCCGTAGCGATGCATCGATTAAATATCTCCAAAGAAAATAAACTGGTAAAACAGGCGCAAAGGCGGTTCCATCCAGACCTAACTCCATTAATTGAAGAAGAGGTCAGCAAGCTGATAAAGGTTGGGTTTATCAGGAAAGTTAAGTATCTCAAGTGGATATCAAATATTGTCCCTGTGAAAAAGAAAAATGGACAGGTCAGAGTGTGCATTGACTTTAGGGATCTGAACGAGGCATGCCCAAAAGATGACTTTCCCCTTTCGATAACAGAATTGTTGATTGATAGTACGACTCAGTATGCAATTATGTCCTTCATGGACGGCTATGCAGGGTATAATCAAATTAGAATGACACCCGAAGATGAAGAAGCAACAACATTCAGAACACCGCTTGGAATATATTGTTATAAAGTTCTGTCGTTTGGTCTTAAAAATGTCGGGGCAACATATCAAAGGGCGATGAAAAACATCTTCCAAGACATGATGCATAAACATGTCGAGTGCTATGTTGACGACTTGGTAGTTAGCTCAGGAGATCATCAGGAGCACCGTGAACACTTGACATCGGTTTTCCATCGACTCAGAAAGAAACAGCTAAAGATGAATCTAGCTAAATGCGCGTTTGGGGTATCTTCAGGTAAATTTCTTGATTTCGTTGTACAACATAGGGGTATCGAGATCGATCCTGAGAAGGTTAAAGCTATTCAAAATATGTCGCCGCCAACAACGCTAAAGGTTTGAAAAGTTTACGGGAAAACTGGCATATATTCGCTGTTTCATTTCAAATCTCGCAGGAAGGTGCCAGCCATTCTCTCGACTGATGAAGAAAGATACATAATTTGTATGGGATCAAGCCTGTCAGAACACATTTGATTTAATAAAGGAATTGTTGAAACAGTCACGGGTGCTAATAGCTTCAATGAGAGGAAAGCCGCTTATCTTGTATATATCTGCAGCCGAGAATTCTTTAGGCGCTTTGTTGGCACAGGTAAATGAAGCTGGGAAAGAGACTGCTCTATATTATCTGAGTCAAACACTGATGGGTGCAGAATGCAATTATTCTCCGATCGAGAAAGAATGTTTAGCGCTGATATTTGCAGTACAAAAGCTAAGACATTATTGTCTCTCCCATGACATAACTTTGATCTCAAGAGCAGATCCGATAAAGTTTTTGATGATAAGGCCGATGTTGTTTGGAAGATTGGCCAAATGGATGTTATTACTATCAAATATACTATTTCGTATAAACCAGCAAAAGCAGTTAAAGGACAGGCCGTGGTAGATTTCTTGGCAGCACATCCCGTGGTAGAAAGTGAAAACATCAGCGATGACTTTCCGGACGGGCAAGTTATGTTGGCCGAGTCCTAGAATCTGTGGTAAATGTATTTTGATGGTGCCGCTCGAACATCAGGAGCGGGGGCAGGAGTGATAGTCATTACTCCTCAAGGCGATCTGTTACCATACTCCTTCACATTAGATGTCGCATGCACGAACAATGAGGCTGAGTACAGAGCCCTCATTATCGGAATGGAAATATCTCAACAAATGGAAATAAAAATGTTGCATATCTTCGGAGATTCTAAATTGATTGTAAATCAATTGACAAAAGAATTCAAAGTGAGGAAGTAGGAAGTCTTGCCATATTGCCGGAAAGCACAACAGTTGCTCGAACAATTCTGCCATGTGGAAATCAAACACATACCACGGTCCGAGAATGCAAAAGCGGATGTTTTAACCAGTTTGGCAGCAGCTCTGTCCTGCCCAAATCGAAGTCCTCTCCAAGTAACCATAGAGGAAAGAAGATTCTTGCCATCTTCATAGGTTATTGAATAAGTCATTGAAGCGCTTCCTATATCATGTTTAGAAATAACGACAGATGATTGGTGTTAACCTTTCGTTGACTATCTCAAGTATAATATCCTGCCTGAAGATAATGTACAAAGGCAGCAGATTAAGCAACGGTCGAACAAATTTGTCATATGCAGCGAAGTGTTATATAGAAAGTCTTATAATGGAATGTTGCTACGGTGCTTAGACAAACAAGAGGCAAGCCAAACATTATGGGAAGCTCATTCAGGTGAATGTGGAGCACATCAAGCTGGCCGAAATCTATTCCATAAAGTACATCGAATGGGTTATTATTGGCCCGCCATGTTCAAAGATGCGATAGATTATGTGAAGCGGTGCCATGAATGTCAGATCCATGGGGATGTGATACACGTTCCCCCGGAAGACTTACATCAGTCCGTCGTTTCTGGGCCTTTGTCAGCTTGGGGACTCGATGTAATTGGTCCTATAAATCCACCTTCATCCAAAGGATAGCAGTATATCCTGCCAGCGACCGATTATTTCTCCAAATGGACTGAAATAGTTGCTTTACGCAATGTTAAAGAAAAGGATGTGGTCAATTTCATCCGGCATGCCATAATATACCGTCACTGTATTCCAAAGAAGATTGTCACTGATAATAGCACTCCTTTCAAAAATAGAGGCATGGAAAAGCTATGTCAGAAGTTCAACATTCGACATTCGTTTTCAACACCTTACTATCCCCCGGCCAATGGACTAGCAGAGGCGTTCAATAAAACGATCGTCAAAATACTAACGAAAGCGGTGACAGAGAATAAATGTAATTGGGATGAAAAGTTGCAAGAAGCATTATGGGCATACAGAACTACTCATCTCATGCAACGGGGGAAACACTGTATTAATTAATCTATGGCATGGAGGCAGTTATCCCAATTGAAAAGCAAGTAGCATCGCTCAGAGTGGCAGTACATCAGTCCATAACAGATGATGAAAATGCAAAAATAAGGCTGAAAGAGTTGGATTTGCTCGATGAGAAGCATTTAGCGGCCCAGCAGCAATTGCAATCATATCAGGCCAGGATATCGGCTGCTTTTGATAAACAAGTTAAATACCGCTCTTTCAAAAAAGGGAATATGGTGCTAATGTTGAAAAGACCTATAGTGGTCACTCGCCGAACAGGGGGCAAGTTCGAACCTAAATGGGACGTACCTTATATAATAAAAGAAGTATAGTCAAATGGGGTGTACAGAGTTGCAAATCAAGATGGGCAGGGTATCAGTATACCGATCAATGCTCGTTTCATCAAAAGATACTACCCCTAAAGAAGCTACTGATTTTGATCCCGAATATTATCAGCAAAATGATTCTATATCAAAAGGGGGCAAGAAAGAATAAGATCATGTCCATATGTCATCGAAAGAATCTATAAAGAAGAAATTCACGAGCATGTCGACTACATTATGAAGCATACTAAAAAGAAAGTGGTCATCGTTATCACCAAATGAGCCTTGCAAAGTTTGGCAAAATTAATATTGTCTTAAAGAATCTCTTAAAGATATTAACAATACATTACGAACAAACATAGACGGATCTTCTTGAAGATATTACCAAAAGCGACGACATATACCTCAGTTAGAGACGTCTATCATTCTGGCGATAACGATGATCACAATTATTATTGCATCACAAGCATGATCACAATTATTATTGCCTTATAAGGCATGATAAGGCAATTTAGCCAAGCCCTGTGAAGTCTAGCTAAATCCTAAAAGGGCCAAATCTTAAAAAGGGCCAAAATCCTAAGAAGGGCTAAATCCTAAAAAGGATCAAGCTCTAAAAAGGCTAGAAGCTCTAAATGGACCAAGCTCTAAAAGGATCAACCAAGCTTTAAAAGGATCAAGCTCTAAGAGGGCCAGCTACGCATAAGACCTATCAAGATCATCATTCGGGCAACGGCGAGGAGCCAGTGGCCCTAAAAAGCCCGTGAAGGCCATCATACGTACCCATGCGGGCAGCTGATGAAGCCAGTGACTAAAAGAAGTCGTAAAATGGCCAGTCATGCGTAACCCCCATGCCATATGTATAGCTTTCCGGTAGCGCCACGGGGAACGGAGGAAAGTGCCCTCCCGTGAATGGGCTCGACCTTGCAGATGAAGAAAATAAAGGCCGCAGTGTGAGCTTTAGACAGGCTAACCATGCGTAAGACCATCCAGACCTATGGTTTGATTTCAGTACTAACTCATGAGGAAGGGCTTAAACCTACTCATTGATGGACTGGCGGCCCTAGGTTTGGTACCCCAAAGGTAGCCTTACTAGCTCTGCGAACTCTAAAGAGTTACCGTGGCCAACCCTGTGCGTAAAACCAACTGAGTTCACCACCCCGGTAGCTTCATTGGGCCCCTCTGATGGATCGCGGTTTGTGAACTCACTAGGCAGTGAGAAGTTCAGTGAACTCCTAAGAGTTACAGAGACTATCACGTGAGACCAGCTCCACTACTCAAGAGCTTAAACTGTGTGTGCTCCACTACTCATGAGCTTAAACTATGTGTGACTGACTAAATTGAAATTTAACACCGCCAATTTAAATTCTCACATAGGAAATCCCGCACTAACAAAGCATAAAAGGTTTTTAAAAAATTGTAATTAATGTTACGATAAAATTGCTGAATAGATAAATATGATTGCGATAATATGCGATATGATAATTCTTCAGCAAAAAGACAATGCCTCAAAATGTTGCCATAAATGCATATGCTAGAAGTCAAAATAATTTACTTGTTCAAAAGCATATGAACGAAGAAAATTATATGTTTAAAGTTCCTCCACAATTCCTACTGCCTCCATATATCTTCGTAAATCCTCTTTTAATTGTGCTTGAGCCGCATCATGCTTTGACTTTGCTTCAAGAATGATCTTTGTTTGATCAGGAACACCTGCTAGCTTGCCTTCCAAAGATATGATCACTTCTCTGCTTTTGAGCAGTGCAGATTTTTCCATATTAACAGATTGGATATTAACTCATATCCTTTCCTCAACTTCCTGAATGGCTGATTCCTTCTCATGATTCGTCATCTCCAGTCGAGAGATTTCTTCTTTCAGGACAACAATGCGATCCTGGATAATCGTTCTTTCATCAGTATGGGCCTTTAATTGATCTTGAAGAATTGAGTGTGCTTGCTCAAACTTAGAGATAGAGGAAGCAATCAGAGAGGCTTGTTCTTCGGATGAAGTCAGCTGCTTCTCGTATTCCAAGATTTCAGGCGCAATTGTAACATTTTTCGCCGATGCCAAAGAGGATATTGAATCACAAAATCCGAGAAGGGAATCGCGTAAAGAAGATATGCTAATTTTAGCCATCCTTGCAGAACTCTCTAAAATCTCGATGGCAATATCCAAGTCCGACCATTGTTCAGGGTTTTTGAAAATATGGACTATCGCTGACAGAGAATTCCTCATTAAGAGCATCTTGTGGGCAGGGATTTTTGCAAAGGATAATAGTTCGGATGCAGTGGCCACAGAGTCAGAACTGACTGCTCCACTACAAGGAGTTCCTATAACATAAAGAAAGAAAGAATTTACATATATTGATAAAAAGTTATAATACATACAATTCTGAGTGAAATGACTGATATACATATACCTATTGCCGAGTACGATTAACAGAAGGAGAAATTTCCTTAATCACAGAAGGGCCAACCCCCACTATATCGGCAAAAGAAGGCACCCTAGCCTCTGTACTCGAGTCTCTGGTGGTCGGAGTCGGCAAGTCAGTGGTCTCTATTGGAAATATAATCTCACGGGCTACTACTTTCGGTGCCGCCAACGGAACCAGAGGGGCTCTCGGTGAAATTACCGCAGGAGGATTTGGAAGAGAAATATCACCAGTTGCGATATTAGCAACACGAACTCCTGAAAAAAAAGGGAGACACGACAATTCTAAATATATGATTGCTATTAATAAACATATATATATATATATATATATATATATATATATATATATATATATATATATATGAAAGTCAAATTTCCTTTACCTGGTGAGTATCCATATTCACCACAATCTAAATGCTCCTCTTCCTCTTCTACAGCTATAGGAGATTTGACAGGAATTTTAGCGATAGGAAGGGTTTCAGAGGTTGCGGGAGGAGGTTCCGTTTCAACGCCTTCCATAACTACTTCCTCCTCATCATCTATATCAACTTCTCCTTCTTCAAGATCATCATCCTTATCTTCGTTGTCTTCGCTGTCCTCATCATCCTCATATTGCGAAGAGGTAGTATTCTCTGATGACGAGGCTGAGCTCTCATCTTCCAAATTCTCTTCGCCTGCTTCATCAATAACAACCTGCTTTCCTTTTGAGGAAGCAGCCTGACTGCTCTCTGGTGTGGGTTCTTAGATTGAAGGAGAGGGAGATGCTTGTCTTGTTCTCTCTGGAGGAACAGGGGGTGATGCTTGTAAACGCGCCCTCGATCTAGTCATCGGAGATAATGAGCTAGGGCAAGTGGGTTGTAAAGGAGGCGCTGGAGCATCATGAGTTGGTTCTTCTTAAATCGCCACAGTCTCTGCCGGAATGGGAGAAGATGCATCTCCAACATTATCCGTAGCCCGACCTGTAGAATCACGAGGAGCTTGCTCAAATTCCCTCAATACCCCGTGAACAAACTAGCCATCCAAAGTATTGATGGGTTTTATCTCACGGATGGGGTCTTCTAGCGGTATTTTTCTACAAACCTCCCCGCAATGGGATGAGTAACTCTTTTCTGGAATATAGCCAATTCCATTCTCTAGTTTTTTGCCTTTTAGCCTAGGCGGATGAAGAAAGATAGAAGAATCCACGGGTAAGCATTTGGTGACTAAATTTGACTGGTAGTCCCACCACCGCATCCAGCTATATGAGGTGTGAACTACGTGCTCGCAGCTAGGAATTATGAAGGAAGAACCGACGCGGCCATTCACAGTTGCTTCCATATCATGGCCTAGTTAAGAGGACCCGTTCCGTAACAACGCATCTTCCTAGTGACCAGTCCGCAATCTTTTGGTACGGTTTGATCATAACCAAATTGGCGAGCGAAGCGGCTGGGATAATAAGGCTCTCGCCAGAACTCTGTCCCTTCTTAAAGTGGTAAACTGCAAGAACGAATGGAAAGAAAGAAAGCCCTCTCTGTTGTGGTGAGTGTTCCTTGGTCTACCATATCTGTATCTTTGATGTAACGATGGAAATGGAACTGGAAGAAGTCTATTTGGTCAGTGTCCCAGATCTTATTAGCAATCCAGTCATACGCCCTCTTGGCCATTGCCCTTTGCTGGAAGAACCAAAGCGGAAGATGCGCAGGATGAATATATGCTTTCTCTGGTGCTTCAAAGGTCCAAGGAAAGTAAACTCCTAGCCAACCTGTGATGTAATGCAAAGGAGTATATGGTGATGAAGTTCCAAGAGTAGGATCCTTGATGTGGGTGTCTATCTCTCCAAGGGCTCTATAAATGGAGCATAGCACCAGAGGGGCAAGAGAATATCTATGGCCTTCTGTCAAAGCCCCAGCTACGACAAAGACCATGGGACGAACGACATCTGCCCATTTGGAGCTGGGAAGTATAACGAGGCTTAGCCAATAGGCCAAGAAAGCTGCAAGTTCTCCGAATGAACTATAATCTGCTGTCCCCTTCATTACATCTCAGAGCCGTGTTAGCTCCTTGGAGCGACAGTCGCGGAATCTATAAGAGAAAGGAAAAATATGAGTATGTAGAAATCTCTAAAAGGAAAGAAAGAAAAGGGAAAAAGAGTTGATTCTGGGGTTTATAAATACCTGAGAGTTCTGGAGAAATGTGTAAACCATTGCAAAGGAGAAATCTTGTAAATATTGGGAAATTTCCCCATCTCCTTGAAGAGCTCGATAGTGGTCTCAGAAATGGAAGGTTTACGATCAGGAGAAGACACGAAGGCTAGCTCCTGTTTGTCAGAATGAATTCATCGTAAAACTTGCCTGTTATTGGAAGACCAGCTATGCGATGAAGATCCCAAAGCGTTATACTCATCTCGTCGTATGGAAGGTGGAAGGAGTTGGTAGTAGGCGACCAATACTCAATAAAACCTTTCAGCACAGTGGGTTCCTTATAGAAGTGCTTGGATGTAACTTCTATAACATCATAGAGGCCGATTTTGGCAAGCGTGCTCACATACTTCAGCAGGATAACTTCTACCCAGTCAGAATAATAGCGTCGAGCAGTTAATAGACCCCTAGTGCGGAAGTCTTCCGGTCCCCAAAGTTGTGCACGATCTCGGAAGCGCTGCCTGATGGTCTCATAAAAATGAGAAGGGAAAAGGTCATGAGGGTTATGAAAAGGCACAAGGAAGATCATGGGATAGACTTCTCCAATCTTTTGTCGTGATTTTTGCGTTTGTATTATCCCTTCAAGAATGCGTGGTTCTATCATTACCCACGACTCAGTATACATCAGTCTTTCGTCGTGCACATAGTCCTTTGGCTCAAAGTCAAGCATGGACTGGTGGCGATATACTTTGATGGGAATTATCGTCATGCCTTCCGCATGAGGTTATCGAACTTCATGATACCCTCAATGACTCGCACCGAGTCCCACGAATTTTGGAGTCTCCTCTTTTTTTGTTCGGCAATCTTGTCTTCAAATTCTTTAGCCTTATTTCAGCGAGTCTTCTTCGAATGAGAAGCGGGAGGAGTGTCTTCCCGAGGAGGGGGTCTTTGACTGTCTTCCCGAGGAGGGGGTCTTTACCATGTTTTGGAGGACATTTGAGGTCTCCTAGCGCTATCGATCGATGAATGGGAGATGACAGAGATTTAATACGGTTGGTGAAATCAAAGATTGGAAGTACTGGATCTTTGAAGTATGCAGGAGTGCTGGCACTAGTTTTCGTTTGCTTGGCAGGCAGTTGATCAGAAGGGGAAAGATGATAAGAAGATGGGTCAGGAAGGTCAGGGTGAGAAGCTTGGTTAGTAGGGGGAACTACGGGGCGAAAATTTCGCTTAATATGAGCCATGATGAAATATGGAGTTAAGCGTTTGAACGAAATCAAAGGAAAGGTACAAAGGAAAGTCAGAAATGGCTCAGTGATCGAATAGGATCAAAGGGATAAAAGAAAATGGCCAAGTGCAGGCGGCTAAGTGTTTGAAAAAAAATCAAGTGACAAAAGAAAACTGCTAAGTGCGGGTTGCAAGGACAAGTTGCGTGGGTCCACACAAAGCAAAATAGGTTGCGCGGAACGTAGGGGCTTCTGCAACACTTGCGCGAACAACAAAGTTATTGCGCGGGACCATGCAAACAATATCGATTGCGCGGGGAAATTCGCAGTGACAAAGTTCTGACAGGTGCACAAGTGAATTAATCAAATGACAAAGTTGTTAAACTATTTATAGGATTTATGGTCGAGTACAGTACACGTGTTTTCATTGCGCGGGTCCGTACAAACCCTAAAGAAAGGAATTTGATTGATACTTTTCTTTGATTTTACGAAAAATAAAGAAAGGATCAAGGGGGCATCTGTTGAGGCATAAAATAAGAGAAAAAGTGAAGCAAAGGAAGATCAAAAGATTGAGAAGGAGAGTTGAAAGAAAGAAAAAATGATATGACTTAGGGATACTTTGCGCGGGTCCCCACAAACAATATCAATTGCGCGGAACCGCACAACCAAAATAACAGTTGCGCAGAGATCTATTCTCTAAAAAAGATTCGAATTCCGTGCAACCAATGTCCGTTGCACGGAACCGCGCAACCAAATATCAAATTGCGCGGGTTGCGTAGTTGGTTTCAGGAGAAAATTTCCTTGAACGGTTAAGATTGATGTAAGGTGGGTCCCATGACACCAAATTTGAGGTACCACATGTGCGAGGGCCTATAAATACCCCCTCCCCTCCTTCATTTGGACGGATCGAAGATTTCAAAGGAAAGGCAGAGTGAAGAAGAAGACTGAAGGTAGGAGCAAAGGGCTCCGGTAGTTTGCACGGACCATCACAACCTATATTCTTTGCGCGGAACCCCGCGATCAGACTGCCCTGCAGTTTGTAATAGTAAAGAATCGTTATGCTGCTGAAATGGCTGAAGTATTCAAGCTCATTCTACCGAAAGTCTGAAGGATTGGAATTAGCAGAAGAGATATTCATATTATTTTCCTCCTAAGTCATAGGAGATGACTGAAATCCCCGACAAAATACTGCCAAATTTGTTATTTAATTAAATCTTCGAGCATTATTAATTCATACATGTTTGAATAATCTATCTTAGAATCAAGGGATATTAGAGGATGTAAATGAACTCAGAATCAATAAAATGTGATGATTGTCTTTATACTTTCTCTCTGTTATGTGTGAATAAGATAATTCCCCAAATAAAATACATTTGTTTTCTTGTCGAAACAAGGACGTCACCGGGAATTTACTATTATAAAGTTATGCCGTTTAGACTCAAGAGCGCTGGTGCGACATATCAGAGTGCAATGCAGAATATATTCCATGACATGATGCACAAACATGTTGAATGTTACATGGATGATTTAGTGGTTAGGTCAAATGACCATAAAGAACATTGTCAACATTTGGCATCAGTATTTCGTCGACTCAGGAAAAAGCAATTGAGGATGATTCCGCCTAAATGTGCATTCGGTGTTTCGTCGGGAAAGTTCCTTGGTTTTATTGTTAGGCATAGAGGAATTGAAGTCGATCCAGGAAAGATCAGAGTTATTCATGAAATGCCACCTCCAAATACATTAAAAGAATTGAAGAGTTTGAAGGGAAAGTTGACCTATATTCGTCGCTTCATCTCTAATTTTACAGGAAGATGTTAGCCATTTTCACATCTAATGAAAAAATGGGTGGAATTTGTATGGGACCAATTGTGTCAAAACGCATTCGATTCAATCAAAGAATTGTTAAAACAACCACCAGTACTAGCAGCACCTGTGAAAGGTAGACCCCTCATTCTTTATATTTCTGCTGTAGAGAATTCATTGGGGGCCTTGTTAGCGCAACCAAATGAGCAAGGGAATGAGATTGCATTGTATTATCTTAGTAGAACTTTGTTAGGAGCTGAGTGCAACTATTCGCCCATCGAGAAAGTGTGTTTAGCTCTGATTTTTGCAGTGCAGAAATTGAGACACTATTGTCTCTCCCATGATATAATCTTGATCTCACGAGAGGGTCCTCTGAAGTTCTTGATGACAAGGTCAATGCTATCAGGGTGACTGGCTAAATGGATGCTTTTATTATCTGTAACATTCCGGATTTTTGCCAACCTGGGATTAGACGTCCTTAGGCAATGGGTCAATCCTAACACCTTATTAACTTGTCAGAACTGAATCCCACCATCTAAAATCGCTCCTTTACCCATTTCCTTCACAAATCCCACCCTTCACCACCTTGTTCTTTAAATTTTCTAAGTACTTTCACATTAGACATTATCTTAAAGTTTAGGTGATGAAGAACAATACTTAAACTAAACATTGCTACAAAGGACTAAGTACCACCTCAGACCGAAATCACCCAGGACTAAATCCTTTGGAAATTAGGCGAGAATTAGCCAGTGTTAAACTAGAGTACCTATGAAATTAGCACCAATCACTTTAAAGACGATCTGCAAGACCAAAAACTTGTAAAATCATTGACGCTAGGGTACCCTAAAATCTAGGATCAATCTCATTACCCGGCTGCTCTCAGGAGCATCTCGAAACTCCGTATCAGATCTGGACCACACGTCGGAAGACTGATTAACACAAAGTTAAGGAATTAGGACCGCCTCGCTGGGCTTGACAACCATCTCGGAAATCAAACCCAGACAGTGTCCCACGGCTGTTCGCTTGAGTCCGGAGTGAGAGAGTGTAAAAACACGTGTTTTCTTACAAAATAAATATCTTGAATAGTAATCTGGCACGTGTCACTTGCGGATCAGTTTTAAGCAACCAGACCATCAGAATCAGACCAAATTACGCCCTCGGATCAGGAGAAATTTCATACACATATCCATGTACTCGGAATCTCCGATCGAGATCCGCTGACCGTTGAACTGAAATTGGTCAACCATTTGCGATCTAGAATCCCGACCGAAACAAAAACTTAACTAAATGTAGATCCGGTGTCGGTGAGCTTAAGTCCGACCTTTGGCTCAAGGAGGCCCGCCAGAAGTCCTCCGTTGAGCTGGAAAAGGTCCACTTTGGTTATAACCTAAGTAAACCTTGTCCATAAGTCTAATTTGGTGAGTTTTTAGGCTATATAAGGACCTTAAACCCTATCTCGTTGCAGCCATACGAATTTGAGAGAAACCCTAGAGAGAGAAGAGAGAAAAGAGAGAGAAAGTGTGGGAGCAGTGGGAGAATCTCCCTACCTTGCTTCCCTGCTGCTATCCATGCTTAACCGCTCCGTTCTTATTGCTTTCCCGGCGATTCTGGCTCCGTTTCTAGGTAAGAAACCCTAACCCTAATCTGTTTTGGGGTTTTGATAGTTGTAGGTTATGAAATAGCTAACCTATTTCGTTTTATAGGTTGTCAAACTGCCGAATACGGAAGCTTAGCAAACCTATCGGATCCGTTACGATTCTATGACAAAAGGTGCGGACTTTAGGTGTATAGGTTATGGTTTTCAATGCTTTCAATGTCAGATAATGATAGATTCATGATCTTCATGCAATTGCACATGTATAAAGTGCTGTCTGTTTTATGTTTCGATTAAAGATGAAAAATATGGAATTCTACATACTCTAGGTATTTGTAGAAAGTACCGTATACGTACAAATTTTGGAAATGTGTTTGACATGATTAATTGTTGTATGAATATATTATATGTGGATAAATTACTTGTTTGGTGAAAGGACTCGCCCTATACATGTTTTGCTTATATACACTATGTATGTTGAAATTGTGTATTCCAGAAAGTACCGTATACGTATAAATTTTGGAGACGTATTTGGCATGATTATTTGTTGTATGAATATATTATACATGGATAAAATACTTTCTTGGCGAAGGGACAGTCCTAATACATGTTTTGCTAACATACACTATGTATGTTGTAATGGTGTATTCTAAGTGTTTGTGAATATGACTGAATGAGTATAGAATTCTCATTCATGCTCGGCATGACTAATTGTCATGGATATATGATTGTTGTATTGGCGATACCCCTTTGACGAAAGGATTTGCCCTGAATCATGCCACGGCCCCTATACGCTATATATGTTGAAATGTGTAGCCCAAGTGTTTGTGAAAATGTTCAAATGAATATAGAACTTGGATTCCTACTCTCCATGACTATCCGTCGTGGGTGTATGCATGTTATGATTGGGGCAACTCCCTAGTGAAAGGATTTGGCCTAATGCCTATGTAATCAACATATGTCATGTATATTGATGAATGTATTCTAAAGTGTTTGTTGAAATGTCTGAATGAGTAGTAGTTAGTAAATTGTAATGTATAAGGGTGTTGAGGTGTGATTCTCAACTTCTTTAACTATGTGTATGATTTCTTTAGATATCTGTGTGATTAGGAATTGAATATGTACAAACTCATGCTTATGTTGTGCTTCATAACATGCTCAACTAATTATATGATTTTATCTATGTAATGCATATGTTTAAATTCATGTTTACGTTGTATGATCCATCATGGGTGATGGGGGAGTGGTGTAACGATTCCGTGCAACAGCCCTAGCAGCCGTAAACGGATAATATCAGACTTTGATTGTATGATTTGAAATCTTGATCCATTACTGCTTTAACTGTTCTGTAATTGATTGTGTTTGGGCTATGATTATAGTCAAGGCAATCGGTAATGGGATTGAATTCGTGGCTGAGATTCATTTGCCACGTGAGATGTGTTCGACGAACCCGAGTCGTACTTCGGTTGGCGATACTGGTTGGCCACATGAAGTGCTTATGCGCTTCATATCGTTCAACTTGTTGTGCGCTCGAGCTAGCCGAGCTCGTCAAGTAACTCGATCTGTCTAATGTATGTTCACCATGTTTGGTCACCACTACTTGAACCTAGGGTACCAAACTTACCAGTGAAATCCCTTTTAACCATGGTACCTCGATCCACTAAGACTCATGAGCCAGGCATGGTGGTATGGGACACGGAATTCGTGCCTCCCCGTAGTGACCAGTGAGCAACCAGACTCGTGAGCCGATTATGGTGGTACGGGACACTATATTCGTGCTGTCGGCCTACATTGATAAGGTGATGGGGGAGTGGTGCAACGATTCCGTGTAACAGCCCTGACAGCCCTTTGTAGTGACCTCGAACATACTCTGAATTGCCGTGAGGCGACGAGTTTTGCCGCAGTGTATAGAGTATGAACTAGGCCTGTATCTGTATAGTGATGAACCGTTAAAAGGGTGATGGGGGAGTGGTGTAACGATTCCGTGTAACAGCCCTGACAGCCCTTGCAGTGACCTAGAAATACACCATCGCATGAGATTGTCTAGGACGACGACCCTAGAATGGATCATGTTTGGGAATGATATAAGGGAGGTACCTTAGTTTCCCAATACTGCTGTTTGAAATGGACTAATAACTACTCGGTAATCATGCTCATCATCGCACTGCATGTTCTTGGTAGATGTGGAGCACTGAGGGATGAACGCATTCGCGAACGTAAGATGGTGTCGCATGAGGGTGGTTTGGCAAGGGCATTCATCATGTCATTTCATACTTGCATTTAATAAGAGTAGTTAGGATTGTTTGATTATACTGCTTTATCATTACTGCTTGACTGAATTGATAACATGTTAACCTATGCTTTATTGTTCCACTGAGTTGATCACTCACTCCCACGTTACGGGACGGTGTTGTACACACCAACCAGATTTATTGAGTTTCAGGTGATGGCGATGCTTTGAAGCAGAACCGGACCACTACTATGATGTTGTGGAGGAGTTCTCCTACATGTAACTCTCTGACAGGTCTATGAAGACCTGGTATTGTATTGACGGGGCTATGATACTTGAAATAGAAGACATCACACTTCCTCACATATGGTATATTTTAGAACTGTACTTGTAATTATTTAACCTGGTAACATTATCACACTCTGGAGACCCACCACTATTTTTATATTGTATATATATTTATCACAGTCTTCCGCTTGTAATTTAACTGTCTATGGAATATGATATGCTGTTTTGGCTTAATCTCACTCATGTTCACTACATTAATGCAGACAACATTTAATCATCATTATCTATGTTGCATAAGTGATGTTCTGGAACTCGAGAGTTGAGTTACTACTTGACCCTCGATTTTCAGGGCGTTACATTATCAGAATACATGATGACTTATTAACCGGCAAAAGCAGTAAAGGGACAAGCGGAGGCAGATTTCTTGGTAGCCCATCCTGTGCTGGATAATGAAATGATCAGTAACAACTTTCTGGATGAGCAAGTAATGCTAACAGAATTGCCTAGTTTGTGGCAATTGTACTTCGACGACGCTTCTAGAACTTCAGGAACAGGTGCTAGAGTAATATTTATCAGTTCGCAAGGTGACTTGCTGCCATATTCCTTTACATTAGGCACAACGTACACTAATAACGAAGTTGAATATCAAGTTCTCATTATAGGGATGGAGATAACTCACGAAATGAAGATAAAAGCGTTACGAATTTTTGCTGATTCTAAACTAGTGATAAACCAGCTTACGACAAAATTCGAAATAAGGAAGCAAAAGCTCTTCCCGTATTATCATCACGCGTAACAATTGTTGGAGCAATTTCAGAATGTTGAAATCAAGCATATACCGAGATCAGAGAACACAAGGGAAGATGCCTTGGATAGTTTGGCTGCAGCCTTGGCTTGTCCTAATCGAAGCCCTCTCCAAGTGACAATTGAAGAAAGAAGGTTTTTGCCGCCTGCTAAAGATGTCGAAGTTGCTAAAGTATTTCCTGTGTCATGTTTGAAGATTATGGTTGGTGATTGGCGTCAACCTTTTGTTAATTATCTCAAATATGATATCTTGTCAGAAGATTCAGCGCAAAAGTTGCAAGTAAAGCAAAGGGCAAAGAAATTCATTATGTGTAATGAAGAGCTTTACAAAAAGTCTTATAATGAGGTGTTCTTGAGATGCCTAGCTATAGAAGAAGCAAATCAGATATTACGAGAAGCTCATTAAGGAGAATGCAGGGTTCATCAGGGTGGTAGAAATTTGTTTCATCGAGTGCGTCAAATGGGGTATTACTAGCATACAATGTTCAAAGACACAATTAATTACGCATGGCGATGTCACGAATGTCATATACATAGCGATGTCATACATGTACCTCCAAAAGACTTACATCAATCAGTGGCTTCTTTGCCCTTTGAAGCTTGGGGACTCGATGTTATTGGCCCTATAAACGCATCATCATCCGGAGAAAAATAGTACATTTTGGCAGCCACAGATTACGTCTCAAAATGGCCTGAAGCCATCGCGTTGAGAAATGTTAAAGAGAAGGATGTCATGAATTTCATTCAACATGCAATAATATACCGCTATGGTATTCCGAAGAAGATTATCACTGATAATAGGACCCCATTTAAGAACAGGGGAATGGAAAAATTATGCCAAAATTTTGATATCCCGCATTCATTCTCAACACCTTATTACCCACCGGCTAATGGGTTGGCTGAAGCATTCAACAAGAGGATTGTGAAAATATTGAAAAAAAACAGTTGCAGGAAACAAACACGATTGGTATGAGAAGTTAACGAGAAGCTCTATGGGCTTATCGAACTATTCACTGTACTGCTACGAAAGCAACGCCATATTCTTTGGTTTATGGGATTGAAGCTGACATCCCCATTGAAATGCAAGTTGCATCGCTTAGAATAGCAGTACATCAGTTGATTACTGATGATGAAAATGCTAAGATCAGGCTGGCAGAGTTGGATCAGCTAGATGAAAAGCGATTAGCGGCCCAGCAACGATTACAATTATATCAAGCAAGAATCTCTGTTGCTTTTGACAGAAAGGTCAAGCATTGCTCTTTCAAAAGAGGCGATATGGTATTGATGCTGAAAAGACCGATAGTGGTCACTCGTAAGACAGGGGGAAAGTTCGACCCTAAATGAGATGACCCATACATAATATCGGAAGTGTACTCCAATGGGGCCTATCGGGTGATAAATCAAGATGGACAAGGCATAAGTATACCAGCCGTTTCACAAAAATATATCATCCCTAAATATATATGTGCAATATTGATTCAGAAGATTCACAGCATAATTCTTCTCAATCAAAAGGGGGCAGGCAAAAGCATACAAAGACAAAACTCTATATTTCTTTTTAACATTGTATTTCTCTTTGAATACTAATGAAATGCAGGCCTTCAAAGCATATCAAATCCATATCGTCAAATATAAAGTGCCAATGACTGTTGTCATATTGCCAAATGCGAGGCACCAATGATAATTGCCAAGTACATATCGCCAAATCACCAATCATTATTTAATCGCCAAGTACGAATCGACAAGCCCCCAATGATTATCGTCGACTCGTTAAAAGCTATTATTACTATCATTATCTTGCTAGCGTAAGGCCATTTAAATTGATCAAAATTAATAGCACCGCAGGCTGATATACTATATTAATTATAAAGTTTTTTCTTATATTATCAGCAAGTGCAAAATATTAATTTTGATTTGTTATTTCAGCAAGGTCAATTCATCATTTATAGGTGACAAAATAAGCTTATAGAGCTAAATACAAGAATCGCAACAACGACGACGGCTTATCACATATGATGGCGAGGAAGATATCACTATGAAGCCGAACACACATAAAGCTTATCATTATTGGCAATGGCAATATGACAGGACTATACGGGTAGCAGTGTTGCTTGTGGCCTTAAAAGGCCCGGAGAGAGCATCACCCGCACATATGCAGGCAATGACCTATACCATCTGTACAGCTTCAGGCAGCGTCACGAAGATGGTTAGAGAGCACCCTCTCGTGAATGGGTCTGACCATGCAGACAAAGAAAAAGTGAGTCTTTGAAGCAAGATGACTCCCCAGAGCCCTGGTTTGATTCCACTAGTAACCCATGAGGGTAGGTCTCTAAAGCAAGATGGCCCCTCATTGATAGACTGGCAACCTTGGATTTGGTACCCGACAATAGCCTTGTTCATCTTGTGAACTCTAAAGAGTTACTGTGGCCAACCCTATGCGTAAATCCTATTGAGTTCACAGCCCCGGTAGCTTCACTGGGCCCCTCTAATGGATTGCGGTTTGTGAACTCCCCGGCTGTGATAAGTCTAGTGAACTCTAGAGAGTTACAGTGGCCATTCGTGTAAGAACAACTCCAACTACTTATGAGTCTAAACTGTGATTGCTCCGACTACTTACAAGCCTAAACTGTGTGTGTAACTAACTGGAACCAAAACTTAGTTATGCCCATTTTAAGATATCATATAGGTAATGCTATGCTAACCATTATAATAACTTATTACTTTGATTAGCATGTGTCTATCAAATATGCTTATGAGAATTGCTCAAGCATAGAAATACTATGAATCTTAAATCAATATGTAATTCTGAAAATGCATATACTCATATGTTTCATATAAAGATGCGATATCAAAATAAATACGAGAAAGTAAAATGTTATATTTCATGTTCGATTACAACAATGTCGAGCTTGATCAATACATTTGTTATTTTCTACTTTGAAGAAGATGAACTTTTAATGATGATATGTTTGTCCTTTTGAGGAAAACGATGATGTTTTTCTGTCTCTTTTCTTGATACTTCAGGAGTGCTGCCTTTCATAATTCGCAAGGGAGGAGGATAAAATTGCAAAGAATCATCATTCTTTTCTGGAAAATATGAAGATTTGTGGGTCTTCTTCAAAGGCATATCAAAGGTTACCCATCCCTCAAGGGTATCAGCTGGTTTCGTTTCAAAGATGTTATCTGCAGAAGGAATTTTCGTGCAGAGTTGACCTAGAGAGGGGATGCGATCTACCTCTTCGAAATAGCCAATGCCTTGGTCTCTTTAGAAAGCACTTAAGCAAGGAGGAGGTATCCATATAGCATGATCAACTGGGTAATAGTGTTTTACTAGATGATATTGGTGTATCCACCATCGCATCCAACAAAAAGAAGCAACTAAAGGGTAGTTATAGCCGGGAATTATGAAATGCGACCCGGTATTAACAATCAAGAGCTGCTTCCATATTAAAGCCCAATTATATGGCCCGATGCCGTAACTTCTCATTGCTCTAGTAACGATATCTAGAGTCTCTGGCACTGTCTGATCAAAGCCAAACTGGCAAGCAAACATGTTAGGATAGTATGGTTCACGCCAAAATATATTACCTTCTCTCTAAGAAAGGGTGTTGGGCTTGATGGATACAAGAAACGAATGTTCGTCAGATGAGATAGAATCATCATCAACAACTATCACATCGTCAGAATAAGTATCGAAGGAAAATTGATAAAAGTCGACAGGATCATTGCTCTCTATTTTTCTGGTGACCCAGCCATTTGATTTCCTAACCATCTCTCTTAGTTGATAATGTTGGAGAGGAAGTTGATCAGGATGTAGATTTGCTCTTTCTAATTCAACAAATGTCCAAGGGAAATATACTCCTAGGTAACCGATGGAGCGCAGACAGAAAAAAATTCAGAAGACAGATCTTTGGAACCAGAGACGACATCCCCAAAAGCACGGTACAAGGAACATAGGACTGGGGGAGCCACCGAATATTTTCGGCCTTCTGCCATTGCACCTAGAACTACGAAGAATGATAGTCTAATGATGTTTGTCTATTCAAAATCTGAAAATATTACTATGCTTAACTAGTAGGCAAAGAAGGGAGCTAGTTCACAGGAAGAACTGTATTCAGCAATACCCTTGGCACTTTGGGGGATGGTCTTAAGTTCTTGATGATTATGACCTGTGACGCTGTTAAGATGAAGAAATAATCATTAAAGTCAGACTGTATAAGATTGAAGAAAATAAAAGAGAGGAGAAAATGTACCATAATTTTTTAGCAAAGTAAGCTAGCCATTCAAGAGAAGTAATGTGATCAGGTTGAGGGAAGTTGGCCAGTGCATTGAAGATTTCATAGGTGGTCTTTGAAATTTCAAATTTTCTGTCTCCTGCAGAAGCTAGAGCAAGCTCTCCATTAGAAGGCACATAAGCATCGAAGGTATTACCCATGATGGAAAGACCTACTATGAAGAGAAGATCCAATAAGGTGATACTCATTTCGCCTGAAGGAAGGTGAAACGAGTTGGTAATTGGAGACCAATGATTGAGAAAGCCTCTGAAGATAGTTGCATCCCTGTGAAAATGGTCTGACGTAGCTACGATTGTGTTAGAAAGGTTGATTTGTTTCAGAACGGTAGTATGCTTTCGAATGATGGTTCGAGCCCAAGCACTATAGAAGTTGCAAAGAGATAAGACTCCAATCGGTGAGAACTTCTCTGTGTTCTAAGGCAATCTCTCAGAAAAGAAGAATTGTTGAGTAGTCTCGAAATAATGAGCTGGGAAAGGATGCTGGGAATCATAACATGGACGCAAGAATCTCATTTTTTGAATTTTGCAGGCTTTCTGATAGGATGTACCTTTTTCCAGATAACCTGTCAGAATTCTTGGTTCTTTTCTGATCAGTTATCCACGGAGACAAAGTTATTTTGTCGATCAAATGGTTCACTGTGAAGAATTGACCAGTGACGTTGCAAGTTGATGGGAATAATAGTCAGTTTGTTTGTATAAGGGTTATGAAGCTCAAAGGTTTCTTTGTTTATTTCTATATAATTCCAAGAATGATGAAGGGACTATTTAGATTTCGAAGAAGATGAATGGTTCTTTCTTGTTGAGGAAGATGTTGAAGAATGATGCATAATGAATTGGGAGCCACAGGATTGAAGACGAAAATTTTGAAAGGTAGAAGAAAATTCAGCAGAGTTTTGAAACAAGGATTTTTGGGTGCTAAGTGTTAACGAGTTGCGCGAGTGACTTGTGCACGTGAGTCGCGTAGGTAGCTTGCGCGGAGAAGGGATTCTAGCTGTGGGAAGGACTTTAGAATGAAGGAATGAATAGAGGTCTGGTATTTATAGGCATCTAAGGACGAAGCCAGGGTCATGTGGGCTCACTGAAAAGGAGTGGCGCGGGGCCGCACAACTTGATTCAGTAGAAGAGGGTTTTTTATCCTTCAAATTGACTTAATAAGAAGTCAAATTTTGGATCAAGGGGGCATCTGTTGGAATATAAAATTAAATTGGAAAAAGAGAAGAAGAATATTCGAAGAAGAAGTAAAGAAATGAGTTGCGAGGAACCCGAGTTGCGCGAGTCTCGAAGTGTGAGAGATCCGAGTTGCGCAGGATCATGCAACTCATTGGAGTTACGCCGGATCGTGCTACATGGTACAAGAACTGCTTGTCGTGAAACTCATTAGAGATATGAAGTGGGGTCCACGACACAGGATTTGAGGGCTCACACGTGCGAAAGCCAATAAATACCCCCTACCCCCTCATTTGGAGGATCGGATGCTCAGAAGACGAGTGCCTCTGATAGGTATTGGAGACAAAGAGAAGGAGAGGGAGTACATAGTGTAGAAGGCCCAGGCCGTAGTACTCCTGGCGAGTTGCGCAGGCCTAAGCAACTCCCAGACCCACGTAACTCCCATGAGTTGTGCGGGTACTCTTTGAGGCAGCTGCCATGTTGTAATTTTTTTAGATCCTCAGGCCATTTCAGATAATTCAAAGGGATCCAAGCACTCCTTTATTATGCCAATAAGGGACGAAATGCATAAGAAGCCCGTACGACTCATCTCCCCTAGAGATATGATCAATATGAGCCAGAATGCTGCCGAAATTCATATTTTAGATTTAATATTTGTATTTTTGGCATTTCTGAGAGATTTTATCCTGGAATTAAAGGATCAAAAGGATGTAAATGAATTCAGAATGAGTAAAATTGATGATTATTCTCTTTGCTTTATCTTTTGTTAATATTGAGTGAGATAATTCTCCAAATCAAATGCTTTTGGTTTCTGGTCGAAACACAGCCTCCCAAGAGTTTTTCTTCTTTCCTTTTCTATTTTTAATGCTTTTTTTTTTAGGGTTTTAGATCCAATCATGTCTATGGTTGGCTAAACCCCTTAGTTAGGGCTAAGAGGTGAAGCATGTAGCGTGTTGGGATCATTCTCTTGCTTTAATTCTTGTTTTTCTTGAACCTCATTGATTTTTAGTTTAAATTTAAGGAATATTTTCAGTTTTCTATGATTTATTGTGACTCAAATTACAATAGATGTTGTGTTGGCTTTGAATATCTTCTTTTCCTGTTTTAAGATTGTGAGATGGGTAAATCCTGTTGTTCACCATCGTCTCCTGGGCATGGTAGGATGATGGAATACCTTCTAATCATTACAATACTCCATGTGTGGCTAGGTGAATGAAAAGTTTAGATTTGGTTTAATTGCTTCATCTTCCAATTGGACAGGATATGACTCCAATTCCAATCGTGTCTTTTGAATCAAAGTGATATAGTATCCTAGTAGCTACAAGTGGATCCTTGGAACCCTAGTTCCCACCTTTCAATTGATAGTTTTAATCAACATTATTCACAATTACTCTCTTTTATTCTAGATTTATATTTAGATATTCTTCTAGTTCTAGTTCTAGTTATTTTCAGAATATGTACAAGTTTAGTCTGTCACGCCCCAAACTCGGAAAATGGGCTCACAGAATTCCTGATCGCCGAATTCGGTGCCGACAGCCTCCGTAGTACCCCATTCTCGGCTCCCAGCGCCCATACACCTGGTTCCGATCCTAGGATGCTATAAGGAGGATTTTCAACATACATTTACCTCGTAAGAACCATAACCACAAGTATACTGAAATCACAAAGGCAACATCATCATCACATATCTACTAATATAAACATTTGAATACAGTGCTGAAAGGGAAATACATAAATCAAAAATCAAAGCTCCAAAAGATGGTTGCACGCTCCAAGCTCAACGCTGCTATGACCTAATGCCACATGCACGCATCTATCGTGCATAAGATTATAGGAAGCTTAGAGAGTGGTGTAAGTGTGTGCGAAAGGTAAGTGTCAAGTATGTAATATTAGAGTAATGCGAAAACATCTGGTAAGTCTATAAATACCATCAGCCTTATCCAGGCTATGCAATGCAAAAACATAATAAGCCAATATCATATACTAAGGAAGCAATGTAGAACGACTATGTAATGCGGAGACATAGTAAGCCAAATATCGTATACTAAGATGTAATGTAATATGTAAATCCTGACGAGTCCACGAACACCGTCAGCCGTATCTAAGCCATATAAATGCAGAAACATAACAACCTAAAATACCATATGTAGCAGATGTAATGTAATATGCGGTATGAAAGAAAAGACCAAGCTGGAGTGTGAAGCCAGGATAATAGTACGTAGTATCCCAGGCTATGGGGTCCATAACAAGGGACTTTTATCCAAACTAGTCCCATACCTAAATTTGGATAGCCAGACTCAATGTGGTAGACTCCTTATCTCAGGCTGGTCACGCCCCCTAACCGAAATCTTGGCCATTGCGAAGGTACACATAACAATTAGTTGCGCACCACCAGCCGAGTGGATAATGAATGAATGAATGAATGAGTATAAATACTGAGTATACAACTCCTGCTCAATAGGTCCACATATCAGTATTGTACATCTTTAGGATCATCACCGGGGTCCATTACACTCTATGTCAACTTGTCGCCTCTATCCGAGTGCACAACTAGGTAAGTGGAAGAGACCTCACTATTCACCTGCCAATATCTGGCCTGGCTCATCGATAGCGGACCCATTCCTCAAGCTGGTGAAACTTAACCTAGATATTACCCCCTTACTTAATCGGGTAAGGTCACACCCCCTCCTAACTAACCACGATACAGTGGGAGACGCGGTCTACTGGTATACGGCCCTCATCCGCTTATATATATATATATATATATATATATATATTATATATATATAACCACTCGGTCTCGACATTGGGGCGTCTCCTGGCCACGGAGGTTTAGGGATTTTCACCCAAGGACATCTATAGCACCCGTATGCTAGAACCAAACTTTTTTAGTATCCCATCTGACCATTCATGATATGCCTGTAGAGGCTACGACCCTGATATCGGTAGGGCGTACAATAGTCATATCACAAAATGCGTGATGCATGAGTCATACAATCTGGTCATACATCGATCCTGCACATACCGTGCGCTCATGTGGGATGGCATCGCCTATCAGGGAGTCCCATAAACAACCTGCCCTATGTCATAGGCAATGGTCAACCACATCTCATAACTAACATGTAGATGATGTGTATGGGCATGTATCATGATGTTATGTTGTCACATACTCATAATCAGTATTAATAACATGCACTAATAATCAACATTGATAATCAGCATCAATGATCAGCATCGGTCTCGATAATCAGCATTGATAATCGGCACCGATAATCGGCCACGATAATCAACATCGATGAGAATGGGCCTAACAAGAGCTAAGGGAAGGTCACAATGTGGACATTTAACCATCATTGCCCATCAATGTGGACATTTAACCAACATTGCTCCCAAGGAGTGGCCCACATAGAGCCTAACATATAGTGCGCCCATGACCTCAGACAAGGGCTTAATATGCATCACCATACGCCTCACTCAAGGGCCTAATACACATCACGATGGGCCTCACTCATGGGCCACATATGCATCACATTGGGCCTCATTCAAGGGCCTAATACACATCACGATGGGCCACAACAATGAGCCTCTCATACATCACATCAGGCCTCATCATATGGGCCAATATACATCACATCGGGCCCCATCAAATGGGCCCCAAATGCATCTTATTGGGCCTCGCCAAATAGGTCACAAATACATCACCTGGGCCTCATCAAATGGGCCTCATATACATTAAGTGGGCCGCATCACATGGGCCTTGTACACATCACAATGGGCCCCATTACTCGTGCCTAATATACATCACAATGGGCCCCATTACTCGGGCCACAACGGGTCCCGTATATGGCCATAATGGGCTTCACATACGGCCACAATGGCCTCACATACATTAAGTGGGCCCTTTATATAGCAAGTGGGCCCTATGCACATAGCAGGCGGACCCTATAGATGAACAGCATGGATATACATGCATCAAGGAGGGTTCCCACTTGGATTTTAGATCGATTTTATCCTCTTTGTAAAGCCATATAATGATCTCTACCGATGGTTGGACAATATAGATAAAACACATATATCATGTGGGACCCACGTCCTTAGACGGTGAGGATGAAACCCATACATCAGGGCCCCATGATGTCTAGATGGTGCTGATCAAACACAAACATCAAGGTGGGGCCCCACGTCCAAGATCTGGATGGATAGATGGACAGTGTGGAATAACACATACATCATGGTGAAGTCCATGATCTGGACGGTCCATCAAGGCAGGTCCCACACGACACACCGTCCAGAGATGGACGGTGTGAAATATACAACACATATATCATGCGTGGTCCACGGTCCAGATAGACGGACTACGTGGATGAAATCCATGCAGTAGGTGGGTCCCACCGTCCTGGGATGGACGTTGAAGGATATAACACATGTCTCATGACCGAACCCATCGTCCTAGCTCATGGACGGTGGGGATACAAAATATATATACTAAGGTGGGTCCCACCCCCACACGTGTGAAGTGGCCCAACGCCCCAAAATAGAGGGACGGCCGGATAAACACATATCATGGTGCGTGCCACACCACCGTCCAGATGGACGGTGTGGATATAAAACATATACATCAAGGTGGGTCCCACCAGCCCACACGTGTCACACGTGTCACACGTGTGGGGTGGACCCCGCATGCTAAACAAATGGACGCATGGATACAACCTCATGTTAGACCGTCAGAACTTGCTGATGTCATTAAGCAGTAAAAGCTGGTGTGAGGTACTCCAACCAATCCCACCTCTCATCGTCCAGTCCTTGGATGGTGAGAATACCACACATCCATCATGCCAAGCCCCACACCCTAAAACATGTAAGGTGGGTCTCACCATCCTAGTGTAACGACCCGTAAATTTTCGTACTATGGCTCGAGTACCACCTCGACCAGAAATCACTTAGGATTAAATCCTTTAAAAATTTAACAAAGTTAACTGAGTGTTAACAAAGTTAACTAAGTGCTAAACTAGATTAGCCATGAAATCCGATGGATTCGCTTTAAATACGATCTACAAGACCCAAAACTTGCAAAATCATTGACTCTAGGTTACCCTAAAGTCTAGGATCAAACTCATTACCCGACTGCTCTTAGGAATGAATTGAAACTTCGTATCAGGTCTAGACCGCACATCGGAAGTCCGATTAACACGAAGTTAAGGAACTAGGACCGCCTTACTGGGCTTGACAACTGTAACGACCCGTAAATTTCCGTACTTTGGCTTGAGTACCATCTCGACCAGAAATCAATTAGGATTAAATCCTTTAGAAATTTAACAAAGTTAACTAAGTGCAAAACTCGATTAGCCATGAAATCTATTGGAATCGCTTAAAATACGATCTGCAAGACCCAAAACTTGCAAAATCAGTGACTCTAGGTTACCCTAAAGTTTAGGATCAAACTCATTACCCGGCTGCTCTCGGGAATGAAATGAAACTTCGTATTAGGTCTAGACCGCACATCGGAAGTGCGATTAACACGGAGTTAAGGAACTAGGACCGCCTCACTGGGCTTGACAACCACCTCAGAAATCAGGTCCAGTCGATGTCCTACGGCCATTCGTTTGGATCCGGAGCGAGGGAGTGTGAAAAACACTATTCCCTTTACAAAATAAATATCTGGAATAGTGATCTGGCACCATTCGCTTGCGCATCAGTATTAAGCAACCAGACCGTCAGAATCAGACCAAATTACACCCTCGGATCAAGAAAAATTTCAGGAACATTTACGTGTACTTGGAATTTCGGATCGTGGCCCACTGACCGTTGAACTGAAAGTGGTCCGCCACGTGCGATCTGGGAATCCGATCGAGTCGAAAACGTAATCCCACGTAGATCCAAGTGTGGAGAGCTTAAGTCTGACGTTTGGCTCAAGGAGGGCCACCAAAACCCTCTTTTGAGCTGGAAAAGTGTCGGAATACCTATATTAGCAGTAACCCTTGAACCTGAGTCTATTTTGGAGAGGTTTTAGGCTATAAAAGAGGCTTAGAACAGCCCCTCTCATAGCCATACGAATTTGGGATAAAACCCTAGAGAGAGAGAGAAAAGGGAGAGAAAAGCTTGGGATTTGTGAGTGTACTTCCTTCTGCTGCTTTCAATCATCGCACGGCCTACACCGCCTCTTTTCAGGTGTTTTCCTGGTAGTATCCACTCCGTTTTAAGGTGAGAAACCCTAACCCTAGGTCTGATTTGAAGTGTATTGGCTATAGGTTGTGAAACAACTAACCGATTTCACTCTTTAGCTTAGAAAACGCCCATATACGGAGGCTCATCAACCCTTGCTGATTCGTTGAGATTCCAAGGACAAAGGTGCCGACTTTAGGTGTATAGGTTATGGTTTTCAATGCTTTCAATGTCACATAATGATAGATTCATGATCTGCATGCAATTGCACATGTACAAAGTGCTTTCCGTTTCCTGTTTCGACTAACGTTGTAGAATATGGAATTTCACATACTCTAGGTATACGTAGAAATACCGTATACGTATTTTTTTGGAAAAATATTTGACATGTTTATTTAATGTATGATTATATAATATATGGATAAAATACTAGTTTGGCGAATGGAATCGCCGTAATATATGTTCGCTTGTAAATACTACGTATGTTGAAATTGTGTATTCTAGAAATACCGCATATGTGTAAATTTTGGAAATGAAATTGTCATGATTATTTGCTGTATGATTATGGTATACACGGATAAAATACCCGCTTGGCGAAAGGATAGCCCTAATACGTGTTTTGCTAACATACGTCATGTATGTTGGAATAGTGCACCCTAAGTGTTTGTGTAAATGCTTGTGAGTGTAAATGCTTAAATGTTAGTGCCTTAGATAGGTGCTGATATGGAATTCCCAACTACCTTAGAGACATGTAGGATACCCTCCATGTGGTGGTTTGCTCTAACCACTCACTTGTGATGTGTATGTAATTGTATCCCTATTTGTATAGTATTCTACAACATGCTTTACAACATGCTTCACTTCATGCTTTATAACATGCTTTTATTATATTATTATATGACATGCCTGTTAACATGCTTGTATTACTTTGTTTATCATGCTTTACTCCACGTGCTATTGATGAGAATTGATTGAGTTTGGGACTATGTCTATAGTCCAGACATTCAGTACCAGACTTGAGATTGTGGCTGAGATTCATGTCGCCACAAGGGATGTGTCTGACGAACCCGAGTCGTACTTCGGTTGGCGATAGTGGTTGGCCACACGGATTGCTTTTGCGCTTCATATCGCCCAACTTGTTGTGCGCTCGAGCTAGTCTGACCCTTCAAGTAAACCGATATGTTGGATGTGTGTTCACCATGTTTGGTCATTACTGTTTGAACCTAGGGTACCAAACTTACCAGTGGCGATCCCGTTAACCATGGTACCTCGATCCGCTAAGACTCATGAGCTAGACATGGTGGTATGGGACACCGTGGCCGAGCTGTCAGCCTATGCTGGGGCCAAGTGCCTCCCCGTAGTGACCATTGAGCAACCCAACCTCGTGAGCCGAATACGGTGGTATGGGACACTGTATTCGAGCTGTCGATACTTACGGCGAGAGCCGAGTACGATGAGACCTGTGCTCGTGCTGACGGGGGACGAGTCCTCCGTAGTATCTTCGAGTATACTCCAAGGGTCTGTGATTGGCGACGAGTCTTTCACAGCAACTAGAGTATGAGTTGAGCCAAGTACGGTGAGACCTGTACTCGAGCTGACGGCTAGTGATTGAGCCGAGTACGGTGAGACCTGTACTCGGGCTGACGGCCAGCAATTGAGCCGCATACGGTGAGATCTGTATCCGCGCTGACGGGTGACGAGCCCTTTGCGATGCCTTCGTTATGCCTCTCAAACCATAATATCGTATGAGATTAACTAGGATTGACGACCCTAGAATGGATCATGTTTGGGAATGATACAAGGGAGGTACCTTAGTTTCCCAATACTGCTGTTTGAAACGGACTAATAACAACTCGGAAATCATGCGCATCATTACACCGCATGTGCCTTGTAGATGTGGAGCACTGAGGGAGTTATGCATTCGAGAACGTAAGATGATGTCGCATGAGGGTGGTTTGGCAAGGGCATACAACATCATGTCATTTCATTCTCGCACTTAATAAGAGTAGTTAGAATTGTTTGATTTGTACTGCTTTATCATTACTGCTTAATTGAATTGATAACATGTTAACCTATGCTTTATTGTTCCACTGAGTTAGCTACTCACTCCCACGTTACGGGACAGTGTTTGCAACACCACCCAGACTCTGTCGCAGGTGTAGACGGTGCGTCGGTTCAGGAGCCGGAGCCCGATATCGATGAGGACCAGGACGAGTTCTCATTTATGTAGTACTCTGACGGCTTTGCTTAGGCCGACTGCATCGCGGGGATTTCAGGACTTATCTTGTAGATTGTATTTTGATTTTCGACTCAGAAACAATACATGTATATTGGTACTCAGTTAGTGTTCATACTCAGGTGTTCACAAAAAATTTTGTTTCTTTACATACCTTAAATATACAAATTAGTCTTCCGCTTGCCTTTATACAATTGAACTGGAGTATGAATTACTGTTTTGGTATAATCTCATTCATGTTTATTGCTCTAACTCAGACAACATTTAACCATCATTGTATATGTTGCATAAGTGATGCGTTGGAACTCGGGAGTTGAGTTCATAATCGACCCCCGAATTTCAGGGCGTTACAATAACCATCTCGAAAATCAAGTCCAGACAATGTACCACGGCCATTCGCTTGAGTCCGGAGCGAGGGAGTGTGAAAACCTCTGTTTTCTTTACAAAATAAATATCTTGAATAGTGATCTGGCACCACTCACTTGTGGATCAGTATTAAGCAACCAGACCGTCAGAATCAGACCAAATTACACCCTCGGATGAGGAAAAATTTCAAGAACATTTACATGTACTTGGAATTTCGGATCGAGGCCCACTGACCGTTGAACTGAAAATGGTCCTCCACATGTGATCTGGGAATCCGACCCAGAGGAAAACATAACCCCACGTAGATCCATAGATTGTGAGCTTAAGTCTGACGTTTGGCTCAAGGAGGGTCGCCAGAAACCCTCTTTTGAGCTGGAACAACGCCGATTTGCTTACAATGTAAGAAAACCTTGAACATAAGTCTATTCCGGAGAGCTTTTAGGCTATATAAGGGCCTTAGAACAGCCCCTCTCACAGCCATACGAATTTGGGATAAAAACCCTAAAGAGTGAGAGGAAAAAGTGAGAGAAAGCTTGAGGTTTGTGGGAGAATCTTCCTCCTACTGCTTTCGATCACCACACGGGCTCACCACCTCTTCCTAGACGCATTCCCGATGATACCGACTCCGTTTTAAGGTGAGAAACCCTAACCCTAGATCTGTTTGGGTGAGTGAAGGTTATAGGTTATGAAATAGCTAACCGGTTTCACTCTCTAGGCGATAAAACTGCAGAATACGGAAGCCCTTCAAACCTTGTTGATTTGTTGTGATTCCAAGGTACAAGGTGAGGACTTTAGGTGTATAGGTTACGGTTTTCAATGCTTTCAATGTCAGATAATGATAGATTCATGATCTGCATGTAATTGCACATGTACAAAGTGCAAAATATGGAATTTTACATACTCTAGGTATACGTAGAAATACCGTATACGTATATATTTTGGAAATGTGTTTGCCATGATTAATTGTTGTATGATTATATAGTATATGGATAAAATACCTGTTTGGCGAAAGGAATCGCCATAATATATGTTCCCTTGTATACACTATGTATGTTGAAATTGTGTATCCTAGAAAATACCGCATACGTATAAATTTTGGCGATGTAATTGCCATGATTATTTGCTGTATGAATATGATATATACGTATAAAATATTAGTTTGGTAAAAGGACAGCCCTAATACACATTCCTCTAACATATGTCATGTATGTTGAAATAGTGCACTCTAAGTGTTTGTGAAATTGCTTGTGGGTGTAAGTGCTTAAGTGTTAGCGCCTTAGGTAGGTGCTGAGATGGGGTTCCCAACTACCTTAGAGTCACGTATGATACCCTCCATGTGGTTGTTTACTCTAACCACTCACTTACAAAATATATGTATTTGTATCCCTATTTGTGTAGTGTTCTATAACATGCTTTTTTTTTAACATGCTTTGTAACTTGTTTCATAACATGCTTTATAATATGCTTTATGACATGCTTGCTAGTGTGCTTGAATTACTTTGTTTATCATGCTTTACCTCACATGTTATGGTTGAAAATTGATTGAGCTTGGGACTATGTCCATAGTCCAGACATCCGGTACCAGACTTGGAATCGTGGTTGAGATTCATCTCGCCACACATGATGTGTTTGGCGAACTCGTGTCGTACTTCAGTTGGCGATAGTGGTTGGCCACACGAAGTGCTTCTGCGCTTCATAT
Source organism: Magnolia officinalis (assembly GCA_021015155.1). Classification (NCBI taxonomy): domain Eukaryota; kingdom Viridiplantae; phylum Streptophyta; class Magnoliopsida; order Magnoliales; family Magnoliaceae; genus Magnolia; species Magnolia officinalis. Next base: position 40,719,603 of record JAJHSJ010000008.1, read on the forward strand.
CGCTCAACTTGTTGTGCGCTCAAGCTAGCCGAGCACGTCAAGTAACCCGTGTGTCTTATGTATGTTCACCATGTTTGGTCGCCAATGCTTGAACCTAGGGTACCAAACTTACCAGTGAGAATCCCGTTAACCATGGTACCTCGATCCGCTAAGACTCATGAACCGGGCATGGTGGTATGGGACACCGTGGTCGAGCTGTCGTCCTACGCTGGGGCCACGTGCCTCCCCTTAGTGACCAGTGAGCAACCAAAGACTCGTAGTGACCAGTGAGCTGTCGGCCTAAGACTCGTGAGCCGATTATGGTGGTATGGGACACTATATTCGTGCTGTTGGCCTACATTGATAAAGTGATGGGGGAGCGGTACAACCTTTGTGCGTAACGGCCCTGGCAGCCCTTTGTAGTGACCGCGAGCATACTCTAAAATCGCAGTGTGCCTTAGGGTTCGCCGCTATATATAGAGTATGAACTAGGCCTGTTTCTGCATTGTGATGAATCGTTTAAGGGGTGATGGGGGAGTGGTGTAACCTTTGTGCGTAACAGTCATGGCAGCCTCTGCAGTGACCTAGAAAACACACCATCGTCTGATATTAACTAGGATTGACGACCCTAGAATGGATCATGTTTGGGAATGATATAAGGGAGGTACCTTAGTTTCCCAATCCTGCTGTTTGAAATGGACTAAATAAAAACTCGGTAATCATGCTCATCATGCATTTCATGTGCCTGAAAGATGTGGATCACTAAGGGATGAAAGCATGCCGCGAGCGTGAGATGGTGTCGCATGAGGGAGTGTGTCAGTGAGGGCATCCATCATACTTGCATCCATACTTGCATTAATAAGAGTAGCTAGGAGTGTTTGATTTTACTGCTTTATCATTACTGTTTGACTGTATTGATAACATGATAGCCTATGCTTTATTGTTCCACTGAGTTAGCTACTCACTCCCACGTTACAGGATGGTGTTGCGCACACCAACCAGACTCTGTCATAGGTTTAGACGAGCCGACAACACAGGAGGCGGAGCCCTATTATGACGAGGATCAGGAGGAGTTCTCGTATATGCAATATTACGGCGGCTTCGACTAGGCTACCGCACTGACGGGATTTGCAGGGATCACTCCTTAGACTATTTTTGACATTTTGTTCGCAAACAAACATATGTATATGGTAACTCAGATAGATTCATACTCTGGAGAACAAAAATGATTTTTGTTTCTTTACATACATGTATATGTAGTTCAGTCTTCCGCTTGCCTTTATACAAATGATTTGGAGTATGAATTACTATTTTTGGTATAATCTCACTCATGTTTATTGTTCTAACACTGACAACATTTAATCAGCATTATTGATGTTGCATAAGTGATGTATTGGAACTCGGGAGTTAAGTTATACTCGACCCCTGATTTTCAGGGCGTTACACCTAGACAATGGGCGATGAGGATAAAACTCATAAGTTACGGTGGTCCCACATTCAGTGGGCCATACATTTGGATCAAGCTGATATATATATTTTTTCCCTTCATCCAAGGCCTGCCAAAAGGCAACAGCTAGGTGGGCCTCATGATCGGACGGTCTGGATCACGTAGGCCACACGTCGAGAGAGAGAGAGAGAGAGAGAGAGAGAGAGAGAGAGAGAGAGAGAGAGAGATGAGCAATGGAGGGGCCCCGCCACTATGGGCCCCTCTAACACATGCATCAATACATGCATTACATTAATATGGGTCCTAACTCTTGTGGGCTCTAAATCAAAATCACCATCTCGTGCTATGAACACCCACTGATTCTGCTTCTTCTAGGCTCTATGGACTCCTTAGCTCCTAGGCTTCGATTTTGATGGAGGATGATGGAGATTGAAGGGTGGAGATGGGAGATTAGGGGGGGGGGGTATGAAGTGAGCCACACCATAGCTTCTCCATAGGAAGCTTGGACGTCCTCTCCTTGGGAGTTTCTTGGGAGATGGACTTAAGAAAAAGAAAGAGAGAGAGGTGATGTAAGAGTGATGGATGATGGGTGATGGGTGGTTTGGGCTGTGTAAGAGAGAGTTGACTTGGGGAATGACATGTGTACTTGGGGATGGGATGGAGTGATGGGTTGTACTTTGATTGATTGATGTGATGGGTTGTAGAGATTCTCTCAAAATTCACAACGCGTGGCATTTTCCTCAAAATAAACTCGGGCCCACAACTCTTGGCCCGTGTATTGCATTGGTGCGCAAGACGCAATGTTGGAACACGGCGACGGCACGGTCGCAAGAGTACAAGTCTCGGGTCGAGTCGACTCAGATATACGGGATGCGACTCAGGGTCGTGCGCAAACATCAGTTACAGGTGGCGTTTTGTCGAAATTCGATAGGGAGAATCGCGAAAGTCTACGGAATGGTACGGTCTAGGATACGGATCTTACATAGTCCATGTAGATTCGACCTTGGTCTTATCGAGTTATTACTACATCGCAACCCTACACTTGGGGTTGAACAAGTTTATGGTGCCATTGTCGGGGGCAACGATGCATTTTTCTGAGATTAATTAGTATTAGAATTAGGTTAAGATTAGGGTTTATTTTTCCTCCTATGCTTTTAGGTTAGGATTTTTTTAAATAGTTTTTAGATACTAACATTGCTTTTTGTTTTGTAGGATCCTAACATAACAACACTTATCTAGTAATTTTGTTCCAACCCTTTCTTATCTTTTCTAAATTTCTTATTTGCTTTATTTTATTTAGTTTTCTTTTTCTTAGGTTTACTTTTGTTTAGTTGTTTAAGGGTTGTGAGTGTTTCATGCCCAAGTGGGTTTGTGATAACACTCTTCGTCTCTTGAGTGAAGGAGGATTAGTCGAGGGGTTTCCTATCCATCACTAGATTAGACATCGCTTGAGATCCTCTTCACTAGATTAGACATCACTTGAGATCCTTTGAATAAATTGAAGTTATGGTTGCAAATCAACCTCAACATCCAGTTGAGGAAGTTGAAGATGAGAATGAGGTGCATCATGCACCCCCGCCTCATACTCTACGAGATCATTTACAACCGGCGAGGGTGAGTACTATTCACAACCCCAAGTGTAGGGTCGCAATGCAGTAATAATCTCGGTAAGACCAAGGTTAAATCCATAGGGACTAATCTCATGTGTGTTCTGAAAGCAACTAGAAGAAGATGTGAAATCTAAATCTGAAAGCGTAGAGAGAGTAATTGTGAATTGATTAACTAAAACTTGTAAATTCAAAGGTGAGAACTAGGGTTTCTAAGGATCCACTTGTAGCAATCAAGGAGATCTATGCTTAATTTAAGGACACAATTGGAATCGGAGTCCTATCCTATCCAGTTGGAAGATATATCAATAAAACCAAATCTAAACTTCCTTCGATCTAGTTCTTAATGGATGAGAGTTGTGTGAACTGGAAGTGATTCCATCACAAAACCATGCCCAGGAGACAATGACTCACATTAGGATATACCAACTCATAACCAACATAAGAGAATTATGAAGATTAGAAGGGATTCCATCATCCAACCATGCCCAAGGAACGATGGTGAACAACAGGATTTCCTAATTTCACAATCTCAATACATGAACAGAGATACTCAAAGCTATCATAGACTTAATGTAATTTGAGTCACAATAAACCATTAAAAACTGAAAGTATTTCTAAAATATCAAATTAGAATCTAAGAGAGTTCAACTTAAACATGAATCAAAGCAATAGAAAACATCCCATCACGCTACAAGCTTCACCTCTTAGCCCTAGCTAAGAGGTTTAGCCAACCATAGACATAATTAGATCTAAAACCCTAAAAGAAAGCATGAAAAACTAAGGAATAAATAAGAAAAACTCTTAGTAAGGGCTCTCCGCCCTTGTGTTTCTCTCCTTCAAACCCTAGATTGATAGATATATCCCAAGGGATGCCCTGGGGTCTCCTATTTATAGTTGTGCATCACCACCTTCCGCACCTCTCCGGAAAAATCTGAAATTTGCCTCAAATTTATGCACTCCACGTAACTCTGCGTAAATTCGTGCAATTCGTTCGATGACATCGAAGCCTCTTCGATGTCATCGAAGGTGTCTTTTATATGTGTTTTTTCCACGCTTTTCTAACTTCATCCGGATTCTATGACCTTTCATATCATCGAACCTACCTTCAATGTCATCGAAGAGGCCTTCAATGTCATCGAGCGTTGTTCAAGGAATTGATAATGTGTTTAAAATAATCCAGAGAGTTTATTCAATTTCTTTAATAAATTTGATGTCATTGAAGAGTCCTTCGATGTCATTGAGCAGGTCTTTGATATCATCGAGGAAGCCTTTGAGTAATCGAAAATGATGCCCAATATGTCCAGCGAGTTTTGCCAAAATCCACAGAAAATTCAATGTTATCGAAGAGGCCTTCGATGTCACTGAGCAAGTCTTCAAGTCATCGAACAAGTTCTCAAGTTATCGAAAAATGTATTTAATTTGTCCAGTGACCGACTCGATTTCCCTTCATAAATTTGATGTCATCAACCTGTGTTCAATGTCATCTAATGTGTCCTCGATGTATCGAACGGTGTTCGATGACACAGTCAATGTGTATTCCACACTTGTTCTTTCGGCTTTGTTCCTTCTCCACTTAGTTTTCTTGAATCTTGGGACCTTGAAATCTTCAATCTTTGCCTTTAAGATCCATTCTTTTCTTTGGTGATCTTTGAGCATCAAATCCATGCTGTTAGCACCTTTTCCAATCCAAGCTCTTAAATTTACCTTGCAACACAAACATTAGTAAAATAAGACATTAAGCAGTATCATGTTCATAAAACCAAGATATAAATGGGGTTCAATATACAATATTTAAGCCTCAATACAATCCCTAACTAGCATTTTGCTGGTCCCGAGAAAAGTATGCATAAAATAAATCTCAATGCTTAATGTTAGAAATCTCTCTCAGAAAACAATCTTTTGTGCACTCAAGTATGAATGGGTAAAAATAAGATACGAAAGTGAGATTCTGAAAACCTAGAACCAAATCACATAAGCAACCAATCAAATAAGTTCTTTGTCTATAAATCAAAGTATAATTTGCATATCAAGTTTTTCAATGTGCTTAGTGAAAGTCAACTTACTTCCTGTACGAATACTATCAATTCATCATGTTAGCCATACTCATCACTTTAAGATCAGTTTGAACTCAAGTACCGATTCCGAACTTATCCCCTTTTCCTTCTATTTCCAGTTTTTTATTTTATATCGACGGTCAATTTTTATTCACTCTTTTTTATTTTTGCATTCTTTTCCAGATTTTTCATTCTTTTTCATGACCACTTTGTCAATCTCCTGTTTTTAACTGGTTCTTTTTTTAGGTGGATAAAATTCGTTAGAATCGCTTCTCACCATCTATCAATGATTCGCATACTAACAATCAGAACTTCTAGCATATCTTATAGAAGGCGGATTGAGTGTGTCTTGTGATTTAGATAATCATGATATTCAAACTTCCTCTTAATCAATTGAGTGCAAACACTTAGGAGATAAATTACTTAGATGATTAGACTCCAGCAATTCAAAATTTAATCTCTATCTTATCATACCAAAAGCATTCTTAAGTACACCATTCATTGCTTTCCAAACAGATTTCAACTTAAAACATTGCAAATTTTAAATTTTTTTGCTCAAAACTAAGAAAACACTGATTAGTTTACTTAATTCCCATCCCCAACAAAAAAAAATCTACATTGACCCCAATGTAAAAGAATAAGCATGCAATGCAAAAGAGGCAATGAAAAGAAAAGGGAGGTGATGGAAAGGTAATACCTTAGGAAGGAATTTTGAGGCTTCTCCAATGATCTCAGTATGAAGATGGGTTAGCACAAAACAAAACTCAACAGAGTATAAGTAAACTACCCTAGTCCTATGAAAGTGATAAACCTACCTATACCTCCATCAGACTAGGAGATCAATCCTAGTAAACAGGATCACTCAGAAGTATGGACATGTCCTTTGAATTAAATTTTTCAACAAATGGCTTTAATCGTTGTCCATCTACTTTGAATTCATTGCCATTGTTTGGATTGTGAATCTCGATGGCCCCATGAGGAAAGACAATAGTAATAGTGAAAGGACCGGTCCAACGAGATCGGAGTTTACCTGGAAAGAGATGTAACCAAGAATTATACAAAAGGACCTTCTAACCTAGTGCGAATGATTTCCAAAGTGTGTGTTGGTCATAAAACACCTTCATCCTATCCTAGTAAATTCTTGAGTTCTCGTACGTAGCATTTCAAATTTCTTCAAGTTCATTCAACTGAAATTTTCATAGCGAACCAGTGTTGTCCATATTGAAATTCATATTTTTAATAGCCCAGTAGGCTCTATGTTCCAACTTCAGAAGCAAGTGGCAAGCCTTCCCATAAGTGGCAAGCCTTCCCATAAGTGGCAAGCCTTCCCATAGACAAGTTTAAAGGGCAACATTCCAATAGGGGTTTCGAATGCAGTACGGTAAGCCTGTAAGGCATCGGTCAAACGGATTGACCAATCCTTACGGTCAGGGTTAACCGTCTTTTCTAAGATGTGTTTAATTTCCCTATTGGTAATCTCAGCTTGCCCACTTGTTTGTGGGTGGTATGAAGTGCTCACTTTGTGAGAGATGCCATATTTCTTCATTAAGTTTGCAAATGGCTTGTTACAAAAATGTGAACCTCCATCACTAATGATGGCTCGAGGTATTCCGAAATGGGAGAAGGATGTTCTCTTTTAAGAATTTAATGATCGTTTGATGATCATTGTTCCGGCATGGAATCGCTTTAACCCATTTAGTGACATAGTCTACGTTGAGCAAAATATATAAATTTTTAAAAGATTAGGGAAATGGTCCCATGAAATCGATGAGACAATGGTCAGAATGGGGTTCAAATGCATCATATTTCGACAGGACAATGCTCCCAATTTCTGACAACGCTCACAACCTTTGCGAAACTCACGAGTATCCTTAAACATAATGGGCCAGTAAAAGCCGCACTGCAGAATTTTGGCCATGGTCTTTGTGGCAGAAAAGTGACCACCACAGGCCTGAGAATGATAGAAGGAGATAACACTTTGGTGTTCATTATCAGGCACACATCTCCTTAAGATTTGGTCTGGGAAATATTTAAACAAATATGGATCATCCGAGAAGAATTTGCATACCTCGGTAAAGAATTTCTTCTTATCTTGTGCAGTCCAATGTGTCGGTGTGAAACCTATAGCAAGATAATTAGCAATATCCACAAACCAAGGTGAATGGGAGACTTTGAACAATTATTCATCAGGGAACATGTCATTTATATGTGTCGTCTCAAGAGAATCAGAAAGATCAAGGCGGAAAAGATGATCAGCCACTACGTTCTCTACTCCCTTTTAATCTTTTATTTTTGAATCAAATTCTTGGAGTAAGAGGATCCATCTTATCAGGAGGAGCTTAACATCATTCTTAGAAAGAAGATACTTGAGCGCGACATGATCTGTGTAAATGACGATCTTGGATCCAATCAAGTAGGACCTAAATTTGTCCAAAGAGAACACCATGGCTAAGAGTTCCTTTTCCGTAGTAGAGTAGTTCACTTGGGCAGGATTTAGAGTTCTACTTATGTAATGAGTAATGTAGGGTTTCTTATCTTTTCTCTGGCCTAAAATTGCCCCAAGAGCATAGTCAAACGCGTCACACGTAAGTTCAAAAGGAAGGCTCCAGTTGGGTGGCTGCATGATAGGTGTAGTGGTTAACATGCCCTTGAGCTTAGTAAAATCTTCTTAGCATTGCTCAGTCCACTCGTACGGTGCATCCTTTTGAAGTAGATTACATAGAGGACGAGAGAGGTGACTAAAGTCCTTTATGAATCTCTTGTAAAAATCGGCGTGTCTTAAGAAGGATCGCACGTCTTGTATGTTCTTGGGTGGAGGTAAGTTAGAGGCAAGATAAATCTTAGCCTTATCTACCTTAATTCCCTTAGACGAGATGATATGTCCAAGGATAATTCCCTCACAAATCATGAAATGACACTTCTCCCAATTTAATACCAAATTCTTTTCCTCACATTGCTTCAGCACACATTTAAGATTCTCCAAACAATCGCTGAAGGATGGACCAAAGACAGAAGTCATCCATGAAGACCTCTAAATATTGCCCCACCATGTCAGAAAAATACTCATCATGCATCATTGAAAAGTGGCGGGGGCATTACATAGTCCGAATAACATCCTTTGATAAGTAAAGGTGCCAAAGGGACATATGAATGTGGTCATTTCCTGGTCTTCAAGGGCTATCTCTATCTGGTTGTTGCCCAAATACCCGTCAAGGAAGCAATAGTACGAGTGACCAGCTAGCCTTTCTAAAATTTGATCAATGAAGGGCAAAGGGAAGTAGTCCTTCCTCGTGACAGTATTCAACTTCCTGTAGTAAATGCACATTCTCCAACCAGTAGTAACTCTAGTTGGCAAGAGTTCATTACCGGTATTGGCTACGATGGGGATTCCGAACTTCTTAGGAACCACCTGAGTTGGACTCACCCATGGATATAAATATAGGGTATATGATACTCACGTCGAATAACTTAAGAACCTTGGGCTTGACCACTTCCTTCATGTTTGGATTTAATCTATGTTGTGGTTACTAGGAGGCCTTCGCATTGTCCTCTAGATAAATGCGGTGAGTACAAATCAAAGGGTCAATTCCCTTGATGTCCGCAATCGACCATCTAAGGACTCCCTTATGCTTGATGAGAGTAGAGATAAGCATACTCTCCTGTTCCTGCTCAATGTGGGAAGAAATCACCACCAGGTATATCTCATCTTGACCTCAATAGACATATTTCAAATCAAAGGACAAAGGTTTTAGGTCAAGCTTCAGTGCCTTGAGGTTAGACGGTAAAGGCATTACATCAGTTTAGGCCAATTCTTCAAATTGTGGCCTCCACAGGTTTACTTCAAGTACCGACACGGTATCCAGCATGGTCTCAATCTCTCTAATCATTCATATCATCTCAATCATGGGAGTGGACTAGACACATCTCTAGAGGGTTAGAGGATAAGGTCAGAAGAGTTCTATCTTCCACGAAAGAATCAATCAGGTTAATATCATGGGAATCGTCATCATCCTCTAAATGTTTGCCTATATTGAAGAATATATTCAAGTCCAATGTTATATTTCCAAAAGACAAACTCATGACTCCATTCCTACAATTAATTTTACTTTATTATTTGATGTGGCAAGGATGGGCTACCAATGGACTGGAATTTAAGTGCTCATGTCCACAATGGGTTGAGTATCAGGACAATAAAATCTACCGAGTAGTAGAAATTCTTACCTGGACCATCACATCCTCAATTATCCCTCTCGGTGCACGAACTGAGCGATTAACAAGTTGTAATGTAGTTCGAGTGGTTTTAATTCACCCAAACCTAGCTGTTCATAGATCGAGTAAGGAATCCAATTTACACTCCCCTTTAAATCAAGAAGTGTGTGCTCAATTCGGTAGTTCTCAATTACACAAGTGATAGTTGGGCTACCGGGATCTTCGTATTGCTGTGGCACATCTTGCTTATGATGGCACTCACTTTTTCAGTTAAAAAGATTTTCTTTTGAATATTTTGTCATCTTTTGGTTGTACACAAGTCTTTCAAAAATTTGGCATATGAAGGTATTTGTTGAACGACATCTAGTAGAGGAATATTGATCTTTACTTGTTTCAGCACCTCTAGAATGTCCTAAGAGTTAGAGAGAGGTTTTAGTGTAATCAACCTTTGGGGGAATGGTACAATCGGCTTGCCTTGAAGTTCCAGTTCTAATTCAAGTGGAGGTTTGCTAGGTCCATCAGTTTCATCTACTTCCGGGTCCTTAGACTTTTTAGCTCTTACCGAAGTAGATTTGTTAATTATCTTCCCACTCCTAAGAGTGGTGATAGACCTAGCTTGCTCCATTTGATTTGAAGAGCTTGGATCACTTATTTCGTATTGTGGTTTGTTTTGGGGATGGGAGGTTAAGCAGGTAGGATCCCTTTCTCTCCAATTGAATTTCTTATCTCACACCATTGTATGGCCTTTGAAAGGACTTGAAGGGTTTTCAATATACTCTGATTGATAAGCTCTTGGTTTTGAATATGTTTTCAGACCGGATCCTCTTGAGGTTTCCCTTGATTCAAGAATTGGTTAGGGATTCCTTGAGTAACAGTTTGTCCATTCCTCCAACTAAAGTTCGGATGATTTCTCCAACTAGGATTGTACGTGTTAGAGATGGGTCCATTGAAAGGTCTTTGGTAGTTGTTCACGACATTCAATTGCTCATTCAGTGCCTCTTGAAAAGTAGGTATCGTTAGGCAATTTTCAGTTGTGTGTATGTTGCAAGCACAAATACCTAAACAACTTCCTTAGCCTTATCCATCTTAAGTTCCATGGCCTCGACCGTACTTGTGAGACTGGCCACTTCAACATTTATATCATCATCCTCTTTTAACAAATATATTCCACCTCTTTCCCTTGCTTGAGTAGGCTCAGATGTGGTACTCGGTTTTGGGGAGATGTCCCATGATTGTGCGGTTTCAGTGAGTTTTTCAAAGTAATCCCACACCTCATCGACATTTTTGTTCATGAACTCCCCATTGCACATCGTCTCGACAAATTGGCGCATGGAAGATGTCAGTCCATCGTGGAAGAAAGTCATTATGTGCCACGTTTCAAAACCATGTTGTGGGTATGAACTAACGAGATCCTTGAATCGCTCCCAACATTGGGAGAATGTTTCATTTTCCTTTTGAGCGAAGTTCATGATCGACTTCCTGATGGTGTTTGTCTTATGGTATGATAAAAAAATTATGAACTCCATCATGTCATTCCATGTGCCAATAGATCGCAGACATAGTGAGTGCAACCATGTCGTAGCTTGTTCTTTCAGGAAGAAAGGAAAGAGTTTCAGCCTGACTGTGTCCTCAGACACGTTAGGAAAGTATAAAGTGGCTATAACCTCGTCAAACTCTTACAAGTGCAGGTATGGACTTTAAGATTCAAGTCCAAGGAACTTTAGAAGGAGTTAGATCACTCCAGGCTTGATATACATGTTTCTTGTGTTTTCTAGAAAAACCATACATGAAGGGGTGCTCACCCCCACCGGTTATAAATAATCTTATAAAGTATGAGGTGGGGTGCATGGTGGACCTCATTCTCATCCTGGACTTTCGCAACCCGAGGATGCGGCTGATTCACCGATTGATTTGCAACCATAACCTCAATTAACTCTGAGGATCTAAAATGGTGTCTAATCTTGTGATGGATAGATAACCTCTCAACCAATCCTCCTTCACTCAAGAGACGTCGAGTGTTGTTACAGACCCACTTGGGCATGAAACACTCTCAACCCTCAATTTCAGAATCTAACCTAAACCTAAAAGAAAGAATGGAAATAGAAATATAGAAATAGAAAGAGAGAAAATTAGAAAGAAGTTACCAAATTAGAAGTTTCTATGTTAGGATCCTGCAAAAGAAAAAAAAAAGTGAATTAGCTTCTATAAAAAAAATATAATAATAATAATAATAAAAAAAAAAAGCTACCTAGTTTATAAAAATGAAAAACGAAAGTTCCTAAAAACAAAAAATAAAAAGTTTCTAAAAAGAGGAAAAGTTGGTTTGTAAAATCAAATTAGGAAAGTTTCTATCCTAGAATTAGAAAGTAGTTTCTAAAAGAAGAAAAAGGAAAGTTTTTAAAACCTCGAAATAAAAAGCAAAGTTAGTTTCTAAAATAATTCAGAAAAAACCCTAACCTAAAAATGGAAAGTAGAAAAACCTTAATCTTAACTTAATTCCAAAACTAGTCAATCTCAGAAAATGCAACCGTTAATCCCCGGCAACGACACTAAAAACTGTTTACTCAAGTGTAGGGTCGCGATGCATTAATAATCTCGGTGAGACAGAGGTCGAATACACAGGGACTAATCTCGTGTGTATTCTGGAAGTAATCAGAAGTAGAACTAGAAGAAGATGTGAAGTCTAAATCTAAAAGTATAGAGAGGAATTGTGAATTGATTAACTAAAACTTGTAAATTAAAAGGTGGGAACTAGGGTTTCCAAGGATCCACTTGTAGCAATCAGGGAGATCTATGCTTAATTCAAGGACACAATTAGAATCGGAGTCCTATCCTATCCAGTTGGAAGATATCTCAATAAAACCAATTTGAACTTCCTTTGATCTAGTTCTCAATGGATGAGAGTTGTGAGAACTAGAAGTGATTCCATCACAAAACCATGCCCAGGAGACAATGACTAACAATAGGATATACCAATATCATAACCAACATAAGAGAATCATGAAGATTAGAAGGGATTCCATCATCCAACCATGCCCAAGGGACGATGGTGAACAACAGGATTTCCTAATTTCACAATCTCAATACATGAAAAGAGAAACTCAAAGCTATCGCAGACCTACTGTAATTTAAGTCGCAATAAACCATTAAAAACTGAAAGTATTTCTTAAATATCAAATTAGAATCTAAGAGAGTTCAACATAAACATGAATTAAAGTAATAAAAAACATCCTATCACACTACAAGCTTCACCTCTTAACCCTAGCTAAAAGGTTTTGCCAACCATTGACATGATTGAATCTAAAACACTACAAGAAAGCATGAAAAACTAAGGAAGAAAGAAGAAAAATCCTTGGCGAGGGCTCTCTGCCCTTGTGCTTCGCCACTTCAAATCTTAGATTGATAGATATATCCCTAAGGATGCCCTGGGGTCTCCGATTTATAGTTGTGCATTACTTCCTTTTGCACCTCTTTGGAAAAATCTGAAAACTGCCTCAAATTTACGCACTCCGCGTAACTCTGCGTACCTTCACGCAATTCGTTTGATGACATCTAACAGGCTTCGATGTCATCGTAGGTGTCTTTTATACATACTTTTTCTTCACTTTTATAACTTCATCCGATCCCCGTGACATTTCATGTCATTGAACCTACCTTCGATGTCATCGAGCGTTATTCAAGGAATCGATAATGTGTTCAAAACAGAGCGGAGAGCTTATTCAATTTTTTCAATAAATTCGTTGTCATTGAAGAGTCCTTCGATGTCATCGAGCAGGTCTTTGATATCATCGAGGAAGTCTTCGAGTAATCGAAAATGGAGCCCAATATGTCCAACAAGTTTCGCCGAAAATCCACAGAAAATTCAATGTCATTGAAGAGGCCTTCGATGTCATCGAGCAAGGCTTCGAGTCATCGAACAAGTTCTCAAGTCATCGAAAAACGTCTTGAATTTGTCCAACGACCAACTTTATTTTCCTTCATAAATTCGATGTCATCGACATGTGTTCGATGTCATCGAATCTGTCCTCAATGTCATCAAACAGTGTTCGATGACACAGTCAATGTGTATTCCATACTTGTTCTCTTGGCTTCGTTCCTTCTCCACTTGGTTTTCTTGAATCTTAGGACCTTGAAATCTTCAATCTTTGTCTCCTAAGATTCATTCTTTTCCTTGGTGATCTTTGAGCATCAAATTCATGCTTTTAGCACATTTCCCAATCCAAGCTCTTAAATTCACCTTGCAACACAAACATGAATAAAATATGAAATTAAGCAGTATGATGTTCATAAAACCAAGATATAAATGGAGTTTAATATGCAATATTTGACCCTCAACAAGTACTCCTTCCTGCATGACATTCTCATTGAATACAGGAACTATAGATGTTAAACCTGGAATGATACAACTACTTCATAAATTCCATGGACTAGAATTTGAAAGTCCATACTTGCACTTCAAAGAGTTTGATGAAATAGTTACCACATTACACTTTCTAAACGTATCTAAAGATATAGTGCGACTTAAATTATTTTCCTTCTCATTGAAGGAGAAAGCTAAGACATGGATGCACTCCTTAAAGCCACGATCTATCGGCACATGAGCTGAGATGACCCGAGAATTTCTCAAAAAGTTTTTTCCATTTCATAAAACTGACACTTTAAGGAAGGCAATCATGAACTTCACCCAAAAAGAGGAAGAGACCTTCTTCTAATGCTGGGAAAGGTTCAAGTATCTCACAAATTCATGTCCACACCATGGCTACGAAATATAGCGAACAATAAGTTTTTTATATAATAAATTAACTTCACCAATGCACAAGTTCATAAAGATGATGTGTAATGGTGAATTCATGAACAAGGAGGCCGATGATGCATGAGATTACCTTGATCAGTAGGCAGAAAACACGCAATCATGGGACACCTCCCTAAGACCCACCACTTCTAAGCATATCAAAGGAAAGGGGAGGAATTTATGTTTTAAAAGAGAAAGATGGCATGAGTGCAAGGGTGGCCAATCTCACAAGAAAAGTCGAGACCATGGAACTTAAGAAGACAGAACCCGAAAAGGCTAAGGAAGTTGTTTGTGGTATTTGTGCTTATAACATACATACAACTAAAAATTGTCCATCAATTCCTGCTTTTTAAGAAATATTGAATGAATAATCGAATGTCGTAAACAACTACCAAAGACCTTTCAGAGGACCCACCTCGAATATATACAATTCCAGTTGAAGAAATCATCCAAATTTCAGTTGGAGGAATGGACAAATGGCTAACCCACAAGAGGCCCTTACTCAATTTTTAAATCAAAAGAGGCCTTGAGGATACGGTTCAAAAATTCATGCAAAACCAAGAGTTATTCAACCATAATACAATACAAGCATTCCATGATCTGAAAACAACAATGAGAATATTTGCATCGTCCATTCAAAGGATTGAGTCACGCTTAGCGAGTGGGGAGAAAGGGATGCTTCCAGCCCAACCTCTCCCCAATCCAAAGCCACAATGTAAAATTAGTGACCCAAGCTCTTCAAATCAAATGAAGCAAGCCAAGTCTATCACCAATCCTAAGAGTGGAAGGATAATTGACAAATCTATTCTGGTGAGTGCTGAAAAGCCTAAGGACCAGGAAGAAGATGAGAATGATAGACCTAGCATTGCTTCACAAGGGGAAGAACCTAAAAAAGTGTATAAGCTGATTGTGTCATTCCCCTAGCGATTGATTGTACCAAAACCTTTATCTAATTCTTAAGATATTCAAAAGGTGCTTAAGCAAGTGAAGGTCAATATTCCTCTACTAGATATCGTTAAACAAATCCCTTTATATGCCAAATTTCTAAAAGATCTATGCATTACCAAAAGACGACAAAACATACAAAAGAAAATCTTTTTGACAGAAAAAGTGAGTGTCATCCTCAAGCAAGATGTGCCATAAAAATATAAAGATCCTGATAACCCAACTATCACCTATATAATTGGGAATCACTAGATTGCGCATGCACTTCTTGATTTGGGAGCGGGCATTAATTTGATTCTTTTTTGAGTAAATGAGCAATTGGGTCTAGGTGCATTAAAACCCACCTGACCATTTTACAACTTGTCAATTGCTCAGTTCGTGTATTGAGAGGGATGATTAAGGATGTGTTGGTCTAGGTTGATAAATTCTACTATCCAGTAGACTTTATTGTCTTGGATACTCAACCCATCGTATATATGAGCACTCAAATTTTCGTCATTCTTTGTCATTCATTCATTGCTATGACATTGGAACTCAATATGAATTATGAATTTATCTTCCAGATATATGACATTGGAACTCAATATCTTTTCAACATGTGCAAACGGTCAGAAGATGCTGATGATATCCATGACATTAATTTGATAAATTCTTTCATTGAAGAAAGAACACTTCTGACACTCTAGAGACGTGCTTGGCCCACTCCCCTGATTTAAATGATGACATGATTAGGGAGATGGATGCCTTGCTTGATTCTCCGTTAGTACTTGAAGTTAACTGGTGGAGGCCACAATTTGAGAAATTACCCCAAACCGATGTAGTGTCTCTACCGTCTAGCCTCAAAGCACCAAAGCTTGACCTAAAACCTTTGCCCAATGATCTTAAATATGTCTACTTAGGTCAAGATGAGACATATCCGGTGGTGATTTCTTCCCACCTTGAGAAAGAATAGGAGAGTGCTTATTTCCACTCTCATTGAGCATAAAGGAGCCCTTGGATGGTCGATTGCGGACCTCAAGGGAATTTACCCTTTGATTTGTACTCATCACATCCATCTTGAGGATAATGCGAAAACCTCGCAATAATCATAATGTCGATTAAATTCAAACATTAAGGAAGTGGTTAAAGGAGAGGTACTTAAGTTATTGGATGTGGGTATCATATACCCTATATCCGATAGTCAATGGATGAGTCCAACTCAGGTGATTCTTAAGAAGTCCAGAATCACCATTGTATCCAATGCCAACAATGAACTCGTGCCAACTAGAGTTACTACTGGTTGGAGAATGTGCATTGACTATAAGAAGTTGAATATCGTCATAAGGAAGGACCACTTTCCTTTGTCCTTCATTGATCAAATTTTAGAAAGGCTAGCAGGTCATTCTGACTACCGCTTCCTTAATGGGTATTCGGGCTATAATCTTGTAACAACCCCAATCCTAGTAGTTAGTCGCAAACACTTGCGCCTACAAACATACTTCATGGGGAAAGTGGTGAGTGTTTAGAGACATCAAATAATGAATTATCCTCATTCCCATTTAAGGTAGAGGTATTGAATTTCTTTTAAGGGGGGTAAGCTACAATACCCCATACTTTTTAGTACACGGATGTTACTACGAGAGCCTAATTTAGTGTAACCGCAAACCTGTTTTGTGTGAACATTCACACATTGTGAACTAAATCTGACCGTTGGAAGTGATTGCAACCATAAATTAGTGCATCCATCCGTCGGTTTTGGATATGGACCATCACACCACTAGATAGACCTACTTTTAGGGGTTTTAATCTCCTTGATAAATAAATCAAACCACCCATTGTCAACCTTTAAGCTCTGGATCATAAGATCCACTGTTTATTTCGTTCTTAACACCTTAGTTATCAAACCATACAAACTAACTAATCAACGCCTAACCAACCATTAAATTCTCTCTAAAGTTGATTAGGAATCGATAGGAAACCTTAATTTCAGATCTAGGGACGACCTGACCATCCAATCGACAGAAATTCGTAATAAAACCTAAAAAGGGAAAACATTGTGTGGATTATCCATGCAAGATAACATAGACATAAAGTAGATAGTGGCCCTAGTTGGCTCACTAGTTAAATGAGCGGTCCTGATCGCCAGAGTGGACCATCGATCACCGCGAATCGATGGTGGTTGGCACTTAATGGCCATAATTTAGATGATATGGCCCCACCTAAGTAATGAATCTGCTTCATTCTTTAGACTGTGCCATAATATGAGCTGACGAGATGAATGAATGGAGTAAATTTGTTAGATTCATCACGGTGGACCCCACACAAGAGTGCGTGTGCACGATTGGAGCACACCCGAGGTGCACCGGATAGGGGAGATCGGTTAAACCAGGTTTGACCCAAGAAATTCGAGAGAGGAAGGATTTTCCCTTCTTTCAAATTTCTCCTACTGCGCCCTGACGAATAGACAGTGTCCGTTTGGGATGGGTTGTGGCCCACCATGATCACCTGTTTGGTCGATCTGAACCATCCATATTGTAAAGGACCCAAATAGGACTAGTCTCTGCCCATTTCCATCGTTAGATGGCATAGGCATGCGTACAAGCTCGGCCACAAACCAGACTGTGTGCCGTTGTCTTTCTAAAAATGGAAAGATTAGTTTTCCCTCCTTTCCACACTGGTAATACACGTGCGTTGCCTCTTCAGCATCCCATCCCTCCACTTGGAGCCATCAGAGCCCTCCAAACTAGAGCTTTCCTAGCTACAATTCAAGTTTTCCACCTACCGCCGCTGTTGGAATCAAACCATTAAGAAAAGTTAATAATCGTTCATTTAATGGGTCCCACAGTGATCCTATGATAAATCTAAACCGTCCACGCATTTCTGATCGTAAGATCAACCACTCAAGGATGACCCACCATTAGCGGTTGGGTCATCTTCTTCGTTGGATCGAAAAACCCGTCAACCAATGATGGGGCCCATTTGCTAATTTAGGATGTGAGATAGGTGGGCCAGAGGGCCAGAAACTTGTTTGTCGAATCTGGTTGAGATCATGCAATGGATTAGTGTAGGATCAGCTACTAACCTCAACCTAGTTATGGGATTCACGTGTGATTTAGATCGGAATGGTGTAACTAATCCTGGATTAGAGACGGAAGCCTCTAGAGGAGATTTAGGAGCTTATAAATGGTTGTTTCCCTTTTAGGGCAACTATTCAAAAAAGAAAATGAAGAAAAAGGAACGAGAGAGTGAGAGCAAGAGTCATTGCTGCTAGACCAAGTCGCAGACTCGACCAAGCTACGGTCTGAGCAGGGTTCCTCTCCTGTCCAAAAAAAAAGAGAGAGAGAAAATGGAGAGAAAGAGAGCAAGAGAAAGGGAGATAAACGCGAGAGAGAGTGAGAGAAAGAGGTGAAGAGGGTGGTGCCACACTCTTGGCTGAGGGATTCTGCATCCAACCGCTATAATGAGTCCAACTCGTCACTAATTCTAGCGTGACTCAGGCGTGGTCAACTCCAGGTCTGGCTGGAGATTCCCGTGGCAAGAGAGAAGAGAGTAAGGAGAGGACGGGGAGTGAGCCCGAGTGTCGAGTCAAGTTAGCATGTTGGTGCTGCACCAACTCAACTTGGTAGAGCTACTGGTTGTAGAAGGAAGAAGAGAGAGAAGGAGAGAGTGATAGAAAACTAGAGAGAGAGAGAAGAAGGGAAGAAGAAAGGAGGTTCACTTAGTGGGAAACCGAGTTAAAGAGTCAACTCGCTGGTGCAAGTGTTGGCGAGTTTTGTCTAGCAATCTCGCTGGACATGCCAAAAAAGTGAGAAGAAAGAGAGAGCAAGAAAGAGAAGGAGAAGAGAGAGAGGGAGAGAGGGAGAGAGAGAGAGAGAGAGAGAGGAAGAAAAACAAGAGAGAAAGAGAGGGAGTTGGGTTTGGTGGCTACCGAGTCAACTCGACTGAAACCGAGTTCGACTGGGTCAAGCTAGTTTAAGTTTGGTTCAGGTTCTTGTTGGACGTTCCAGCATTTATAAAAGAAAAAGAAAAATAAAAGAGAAATGGAGAAAGAGAGAAAGAGAGAGAGTGAGTTGAGTTGGTACGTTGGTACTGCACCAACCAAACTCGGTTGAGTTGTTGATCGAGTTGCTAGTTGATCTTGGTCCAACAACCCTGCTGGACAAATCAAAAGAAAAGAGAAGTCGCTGAGTCGACTCAGTTTAAGATCGAGCCAAGTGTGAACTAAGCTTGCAAGGTAAGATCCCCTCTCAAGCCTTTTTTAGGGTTTAAGTAGAATCTAAGTTTACATATTTACGCTTCTAAATTGGATGCAGGGATCTTGTTCTCCCAACCCTTCCATTTGATGTCTCTTTAATTTTTAGCAAACATAAATGATTGATTTTGTGGGATCTCGGTCTTTTACAACATCGCTCGTATGCACACATGTCCCAACTCGCACCATTAATAGACCATACACTGTACCCTAGTGCACCTAGAAAACTCATCCAAGTGATTTGTTCCGGATGATCTTGAGACCTCTATCATGTGGACCGCATCGTCGTTGCAATCGCAATGGTAAAAACTGCACATCAATCCGCCGCTCCGTTAGTGAGATGTGACCCATTGAATGTAAGGCCCAAATTATGTATCCAGTAACACAAGCAACCTTTATTATGCTAGGCCCATTGGACTTAAGCCCATGTGGGCCGAAAGCCCACTTTTAGGACATGGAAATTACTAACAAATAGGACAATTGCTACATGAAAAAATAAGAAGCTAGTATATATAAGACAAGCCATATAAGACAAAGTTGGATTCTATCCCAAAACTCATCATTAACTCTCTCCCCATGCCTTATAAACTAATCATGGTTCATGTCCACCTCATCATATACATGCATCCAATGCATGTCTTGATTTGTGCCACATCACTTCAAACAA
This sequence comes from Magnolia officinalis, assembly GCA_021015155.1. NCBI lineage: Eukaryota > Viridiplantae > Streptophyta > Magnoliopsida > Magnoliales > Magnoliaceae > Magnolia > Magnolia officinalis. The sequence goes on from JAJHSJ010000008.1 coordinate 40,739,537, forward strand.
CCAATTACAACATTCCACTTCATCATCCAACATGCATCACCTACAACCCATAACCCTTATCCATTCATTAGCCAATGCATGTCTAGATTTCTTCCACCTTGACCAATGCATGCTTAGCACTATCCACCTCATCCATCCACTACCCATACCATACATCACATTCCACCTCACTTTTAGCACAAATAAGATCTCATAAACTTGCCACATCATCTTGCCACCTCAACCCCTAATTCCCTATATAAGAGTAAGAACTCTCTTGCACTTATTTTTTTTCCTATACTTAGAAATTTTCTGAGATTTTTAGAGAGAGTGAGAGAGAGTGGGGCCAAGGTGTGGCCCACCATTAATCAAAGAGGGAGTGGACCACACATCATCATCCAACCATCCATCCATTGAGGTGAGTCTACACCCCTCCTTCCATCCTCCTCATCCTCCTCTTTCTTCCTCTTTTTATTTGCTTAATATGTGTGAGCCCCACTGGTGTGAGTTCTTGTTTGCATGTATTTATAGCTATGGTGTTCAGCAAAGTGGCCCATATCAGTATGGTCCACCATGATGAACAATCAAATCCACACCCTTCACATGTAATCCTGTTTTTGTATCTGGACAACAACCTTTAAAAATCATATAAAATCAATCGTGATAAGATCGGAGTTGAAACTTGGGAATAATATGAAACACAATATGAACTAACTCTAGACCAAATTTCATAGCCATCCAGCGGTCCAATCATCCATAACATGAAGTTTACTTGGTTGTTGTCCAGCGGCACATGCAGGATTCCAATGTGCCTAAAACAGACCCATTTTTAATTCCTTTAATGAATGTATTAAAAATATATGCTTCATTAGATTCGTAAAAAATCGAACTAGCTTTCCAATGTTATATAATAAGCCTCAATCGGAGTTCAGACGGCTGAGATCTTAGCCTTATATGAAAGATGTATTTGGGAACTTGTTATGACCATTCTTGTGTAGGCCATATCCATAATTCCAATGGTCAGATGTATTTGATGTTTGTTCTTACCTTACTTAAGATAGTTATTGATCATATGTACGGTCCCTATAGTCAGATTCTTTCATAATAGAATTTAGAAAATTATGGACCGTCAGATACTTCCGTAAGGACAAATCTTGAATTTCTATGTGTGGTCCAGATGGATCAAAGGCTCTGTATGGTTGGAAACCTATAAATGGCCTGAATGATGTATTCCCAAACCATCAACTGGGTCGAATTTTCCAACATAGAATCTTATCATAGATATTTGATCAAGACATTTCATGTGCTACTTGTATGTTGTATGTATGTTGACCACAATATTCAACCTCTTATTAGGGACCCACTTGGTAGTGAGACCACTTCTGATTTATGTACTTTATTAGTTCATTTAATCTGGACAGCCATGTGTACTGATGTGTGTCTCTTATCCATGCTTTGCTAGTATATGGGTCCCACTTGCCATTTTATCTATTTCCCTTCTTTTGCACTTTCTATTTGCTAGAATATTTGTAAGTACCTAACTGCATTGCATGTAAGCCTCTTTAACACCTTGCGGTGGGCTCCACACTCTGTAGTTAATGGTACCACTAGGAGGGATGTTTAATTCTTCTATAAGTGAGCTGAGATGTCCCACCTTTGTGTCAGGAATGATCCCCAAGTATTTGGAAATTGGGCCATAAGTTGTGACAGATCCCATTGCTGAAAACTGCCTGATTATTTTTGTATTTTGTACCAACTTTGGGCCTCTGTAGTGAACCACACGCTGGAGATATCAGTAGGCCACCACTTGAAACTTTTAACCTATACCAATGAAGGGCCAAATCAGACTTCACATGATCAGGGAGTGGATCCCAAAATGGGGCAAGGTATGGCTGTGTAGAATATTGAAGTGTCTATGTTTGGCCCTATACCAAATATTATGTGTACACAACCAGTTAGTCCCAGCTTATACCTTTTAAAGTACATATATAGTACTACTAAAGGCACCAGACGACACACTGAAAGGTGGCCCCTTATGATGATGGGACAAACTCAAAATCGGGCCAAAACTAATTTTGCACTGTGTTTCCTGTACATTTCCTCCAAGTACCCATGTTTGGGACATCACCATAAATTGTAAACACCCAACCAATGAGGCTTGCCTTATACCTTTTAAAGCTCATACATAGAGCTACCAGATGGATCCCTCCTTTCACCATATGTGGGTCCCACATGAACATAAATCTGAATTGAAGATGGCCAGAAACCAACATTTGCGCAAAAATCTGTTTGATGTAAAATTTATGTGGGGCCACATCAGTATGGTCCACCACCTTTCCAAAGTAGTTAATGCAGCACCTAAATTCTGAAAATAACTCTCAAATATTGTTAGGCTTAAAAACCTTAAGTAGGCCATCTAGTATGGGCTATCTTGTATGAGCCTTACCTTTCATGTAATGAGGTCCACCTGGCATGTTTTGTAAATGGGTGTTGTATAACTTGTAAAATATTTAGTGGACAGATCTTTCATACTACCTCTAGTCAAGTGGACCACGCTTAGATAAACTTATTTTACAATACATAAACTGGATAATTGGGCTTTTTCTTGGTTTGTTGTGTAAGTGGCTAGTGGGCCCAATATGATATATGACATGAAAGATGTTAACATATTATCCTTTGTGTTTGAGACTGTGCATTGTTTCTAGTTGGTGGAATGTGTGGCGCCCACTTAGTTGTGGAACTAGATCCACATCATTGAAAGCGTGGTGGTTGGACATTTATGCCCTTGCGTTGGCTTATTGATTCACCAAGTGGGACTCAAACTTGACCTATACGACCCTATGCCTTTCATGTAGTTCAAGTCTAGTGTGCACTAGGTAAGACGTACCTAGTGATGGGTGAGATGATGATACATGTATGGTAATGTGATAATGATGATTATGAGTTGTTGGTTGAAATGATAGATATGACTTAATGGATGGTGAATTATAGCATATGCATTGATGATGGATGAGTAATTATTTATAGTACTTATGACATTGTTTATGTTAATCATGAAGTGAAAATGATCCTCATGGTAATGATATATATATATATATATATATATATATATATATATATATTATATATATATATATATATATATATATATATATATATGCACGATGACAAAACATGCTTGTTGACTACCATGCTTGATATCCAAGTGATAATAATTCACGTATTGATTGTCATGATAATATTGTGTACAAGATAACTATGTTTTGCTTGATGTATGGATGATGATAAATATATGATGTTGGTGAACGTAAGGATAACCTCATGCATGATGGACAACTAATGCCTTGGGCATGTATGATAGAGATGGATGATGGTCATGATATTGACGATGCATGTGAATCCCTATATGTTATGTACTCTATGCATGTGATTGCACGTTACATGTTATGAGGATAAATTTGATGTTAAATGATGTCTATGATAATGATGATACATGTTAGAACTTGTGTACCAGCATAACCTATGCACCTTATGTATGTGCGTGTTATAGGAGCCCTGGTGGCCATTTGTTAAGTATTCACAAGAGGTATAGGGCCTCAGTGTGCTATTGAAGACCCTTAAATATATGGACCCTCACGTCACATTGGCTATTCTTGTGTTTAGGCCGATTATTGTTTATATCTGATAGTCATACTAGTGTACCTAGTCTAGTAGGACACACTGAGAATATGCTTAGTATAGCATCATGATACATGCCCATACGCATCATTTGTATGCTTGTTGTGATGAATGATTGATCATAGCACATACTATTGGGATGTTTATGGGACTCCTTGTGAGACAAAGTTACCCCACATATCGTGGTTGGCAGGATTAGACACCAAAATGTTTTGGTTCTAGCACGGGAGCATCATAGATGTCCTAGGGTGAAAGTCTCCAAACCCTATTGGTACTAAAGGATGCTTCAACGTCTAGACCGAGTGGATACATGAGCGCGTGAAGGCCGGATACTAGTAGGCCGTGTCTCCCATTGTGTCATGGCCGGTTGGAAGGGGGTGTGGCCTTACCCGCACGAGTAAGGGGGCAATGACTAGGCTGAGTCTAACCCAGCTTGAGGAATGGGTCCGCTATCGACAAGTCGGGCCCAATATTGGCAGGCGGATAGTGAAGTCTTTTTCACTTACCTAGTTGTGCGCTTAGATGGGGCAGCAAGCTGGTGTTTAGTGTACTAGACCCCAGTGATATCCAGAGAGGAACTGTACTGATATGTGGATCTTGATGAGGACTGGCATGCTTGCATTGCATCTTGCATACCACATCGGCCATGTAGGCCTTGCACTGCATAGCCTTAGTATGGCTGACAACATTGTACTAGACTTCGGTGATATCTCAGAGATGTACGGTACTGATATTGTGATGCCCGTCACTGTTACACACATGGGCAAGCACACATGAGTGGACGCTGATGTGGGCAGGGCCTAAGGGCCTAGGCGAGCTACCAGTGGTTGGTAGGCTACTGTGCTGGCAGGCTACTGTGCATACAGTGGGGCAGAACCTTGTCCCACATCAGAAGCGTTGTGGTGGTTATATTTAGACTCATTCATTCATTCATTTACTATCCACTCGGGCTGGTGGTGCGCAACTAAATCATTATGTATACCTTCGCAATGGCCATGATTTCGGTTGGGTATGCGAGCAACCTGAGATCAGGAGTTTACAACATTGAGTCTAGCTATCCAAGCTTAAGTATAAGACTGGTTTGGATAGAAGTCCCTTGTAATGAACCCCCACAACTTATGATACCACGTACTATCATCCCGACTACACACTCCAGTTCTGCCATTGCCTTCCATCGTATGCCATATAGTAGAAAAATGGAATTTGATTATCTTATTCATGATGATTGGCTATTTTAATGATTCATGGTCGCTTGTTGAGTGACATGCCTATTATTGATGTCATGTTCATGATAACATGTATAGTTATACGACATGCTTGATTGATAATCTACTCACCTATGATAATATGATTGGTTGATAACATGCCTATGGTTGTTTTGGATGTCTTTACGAGAGTGCCCTGATAAGACATGTTTTACTCCCTTTACGCAATAGACTCACGAGCTGTGGTTTGCTCATACATATGACTTATACTTTTTCATGATGCATACAAGAACTATTGGAGTTTACTATTGTTTCCTTCATTACTGTTGAACTGGTGCACCATATTATTTGTGACATGTCGAACAGGTTCGTCTCTTCAATATGCATTGATACCTGTACAAAATGTGTAACCGCTTACACAGATTAACTGTTCAAAAAAAATTCACACTGAAAATCCTCCTTACAGGACCCCATGATCGGAATCTGGTATTTGGGTGTTAGGAGCCGAGAATGGGATACTATGGAGGCTGTTAGCACCAGATTCGGCAATTGAGAATTTTTTTAGCCCGGTTTCCGAGTTTGGAGTGTGACAGATGTTCACATGATATTTCCATATTCACAACCTGCTAATTAATTGGATGTTTGCTACTTGTGATTATTTGATGGATTGAATGGAACTTGTCGGGGACGCACCATCTTGCGGTCCCTATTTACCTTACACGACTTGGATCGCACATTTGCCTTACACGACTTGGACCGTATATTTGTCCTCGTGGCTTTCATAGATTACTGGTGCCCTTTATGGCTTGGTGGTTATATTCGCATATCTTATTGTTTTCTAGTCATCTTACGATGTTCAGTCGTACTGTGATTTTTGGGTATAGCGAGAATTCGCTTATCTATTTTCTAGCCATCTTACGGTGTTCACATACGACATGATTTCCGAGTGGCCTAGAGTATCTATGTCGATCTTCTCTTCATCTTGCGGTGTTCAGTAGTATGGTGATTTTCGGGTGGAGCTGAAGTTCGCTTATCGATTTTCTAGCCATCTTGTGGTGTTCACATACGATATGATTTCCTAGTAAAGTAGAGGGTTATATATTGGTTTCCTAGCCATCTTGCGGTATTCAGTCGTACCATGATTTTTAGGTGGAGTTGAAGTTCGCTTATCGATTTTCTAGCCATCTTGCGGTATTCAAGTACAATATGATTTCCTAGTGGTCTAGAGTTTATATGTTGATTAGCTCTTCATCTTGCGTTGTTCACTTGTACTGTGATTTCCGGGTGGAGCGGGAGTTTTCTTATCGATTTTCTAGCCATGTTGCGGTGTTCACGTACGATATGATTTTCGGGTGAAGTAGATGTTTGTATGTTGATTCTCTCTTCATCTTGCGGTGTTCAGTCGTACCATGATTTCCGGGTGTATCGATTTTTTAGCCATCTTGCGGTGTTCATGTACGATATGATTTTCGGGTGAAGTAGAGGTTTAAAGGTTTATTTTCTATTCACTTTACAGAGTTCACTTGTACCATAATTTCTGGGTGGAGCTGAAATTCACTTATCTATTTTCTAACCATCTTGCAGTGTTCACGTACAATGTGATTTTCGAGTGCAATAGAAAGTTGTATGACTGATTATTTGACTATCTGGACACGTTCACTTGCATCGCGACTGCTATTATATTTCCTTACTGTTGAAATTATGTTAACTGGCTTATTTCTGAATATATGATCGTGATTTTAAATTCCGTCGTGTAATATGTCTCTTCTCATATCTTGTGATTTATGTTGTATAATGAATGATGAGTGTGTAATCGTAGAGGGTACTCCTCACTGCGGTAACTATTGACGTTATCAAACCATATCAGTTGATGCAGGTGTAGAGCGAGCCGATGTTGTTCACTGGGTCGCTAGAGCAGAGCGGGCAGCTGAGGAGTTAGACGGGGTCCCTGCGACCCATATTGAGCTCCATCACTAGCTGATAGTGAAAGTGCCTTGGTTTGTCAAGTTACGTGAGTGTTGAGTAAGATTAACTACAGAGCCTTATAGGAAGATCAATTCAAGCGTCTGCCTCAATCGGATGTGTGCAAGCTCACCACAGGTAAATCTAAAGCCTCACATCCTATGACCCAAAACACCAGGTGAATAAATCCTTAAAAACATGTTAGAAATCATAGGGTTTTAAGGTGAGAAAACTTTTTTCAAAACAGGAAAATCTCTAAGTTTTTCTTGCCTTGTCGATTTTATTGAAGCACCCTCGATATGATCGACCTGCGCTATCGAGTCCTCGATGCTTCATCGATACCATCGAAAAGAGGACCAAATATGTCGAGCAACTTCATGACATATCTGGACGAATTATCGATGTATCGATACACATATCGATATCATCGATACTCAAATCTCGAGCACATAGAAAGTGGCTCGATAAGATCGACAGGCAGATTTCCAGAGCCCCTATTTTTTTTTTAATGAAAATCTCAAATTCTTTCGATATATCGATACTCTTCCGATATGATCTGAAATCAAACATCGATAAGATCGGAAGTCCATCGATGATATCGATAGTGGGTGTGCTTTTCTTCCAGCAGATATTTTAGGTTACTTTTAACATTGAGCGGGGTCCATTCGAGGAAATCGATATTCATATGTCGATGATATCGAGGCCGAGTCGATTGCATCGATAATGGACACAATCTGTCCAATTAGTTAAATGGTAAATCTATTGGATTTATCGATGCATCGACACTGCCTTCTATATCATCGATATGCAAATTCCGATGACATCGGCTGACCCCTGATCATATCATAACAAATCTGAAATATTTCATGTCAAGTCTCTCTCATTTTTCAAGTGTCTATGGATAGAACCAATCATCGATGAAATCAGAGTTCGAAATCCAATGACATCGACTAATGTTTCAATTCATCGACCAGTAGGCTTAAGGTTTCAAAAGCATATGACTTTGAGTTCAAGTCATCGAGCAAACCATCGATGCTATCGAGAGTATACGCTCGATGATATCGAACCTACTTGATGATATTGAACTCAGTCATAAATGTGACCGTTTTATATTCATTGGAACTTTTGCCTATATATATAAGACTTGTCTATTGTTGCAGGGAGAGAAAGTAGAGAGAGCTTTTGAGTGTTTAACCTTAGATCATATACCTAAAGCCCTTTCTCTCAAGGAAGTTCATCGTCCAATCCACCCTTACCATTGATAATCAATAGAGTGGATTGGGGAATGAACTTCCGCATTCAAGGATCCTCCAGCTACTACCTTAATGGAAATCATTAAGCTAGGATGCCTTGAATGCATAAGATTGGAACTACTCTATCTTCCTTATTGGAAAATCTTTAGAGAGTAGGTTCCCATCTTAACCTTGACCCAACCCGAAGCCGAGTATTACAACATTTTGGGTTGCGATCAAGGGAGCAGAAGACTCTTCGTCAACAAGGAGGAGGAGATCTTCAGCATTGTGCTTATCGAGACTCATCAACTTATTTGTAAGTATCTTGTGATCATTCCTTTTTAGGATTGGGTCTGAAGTGGTTCTCACCTAACATCCCGAAAAATCGAGGGTCGAGTAGTGACTCAACTCTCGAGTTCCAGAACATCACTTATGCAACATAGATAATGATGATTAAATGTTATCTGTGTTAATTCAATAAACATGAGTGAGATTCTACCAAAACAGTAATTCATACTCCAGATCCATGTATAAAACGTAAGCAGAAGACTGAAAGGTGTATATAGATATATATAAAACAAAACATTCTCGATCTCTAGAGTATGAAAACTAACTGAGTCACCGTATAAATACATGTTGGTTCTGAATCAAAATGTCAATATAGTACAACTGAAATTATCAACCCTGTAGCCCCGTAGCACTGGACAGCCTATGCGAAGCCTCCAGCGAACTGCATATAGGAGAACTCCTCCTGATCGGCATAGAAGTCGGGCTCAGTCTCCTGTACTCCAGTGATACCTTCATCTGATACAGGGTCTGGTGGGTGTTTTAAAACACCGTCCCGTAACATAGGAATGAGTGGCCAACTCAGTGGAACAATAAAGCATAGGTTAACATCTTATCAATTCAGTTAAGCGGTAATGATAAAGCAGTACAATCAAACAATTCTAACTACTCTTATTTAATGCAAGTATGAAATGACATGATGTATGCCCTTGCCAAACCACCCTCATGCAACACCATCTTACGTTCGCGAATGCGTTCATCCCTCAGTGTTCCACATCTACCAGGCACATACAGTGCGATGATGAGCATGATTACCGAGTAATTATTAGTCCATTTCAAACAGCAGGATTGAGAAACTAAGGTACCTCCCTTGTATCATTCCCAAACATGATCCATTCTAGGGTCGTCAATCCTAGATAATCTCATACGATAGTATATTTCTAGGTCGCTGCAAAGGCTGTCAGGGCTGTTACGCACAAAGGTTACACCATTCCCCCATCACCTTTTTAACGGTTCATCACTATACAGATACAGGCCTAGTTCATACTCTATACACTGCGACAACACTCGTTGCCTCACCACAAATTCAGAGTATGCTCGAGGTCACTACAAAGGGCTGCCAAGGCTGTTACGTACATAGGTTATACCGCTTCCCCATCACCTTATCAGTGTAGGCCGACAGCATGAATATATTGTCCCATACCACCATAATCGGCTCATGAGTCTGGTTGCTCACTGGTCACTACGGGGAGGCACGTAGCCCCAGCGTAGTCTGACAGCTCGACCACGGTGTCCCATACCACAATGCCCGGCTCATGGTCTTAGCGGATCGATTAGCGGATCGTGGGTCCATGGTTAACAGGATTCACTTGTAAGTTTGGTACCCTAGGTTCAAGCAGTAGCTACCAAACATGGTGAACATACATTAGACATATCGGGTTACTTGACGAGCCTGACTAGCTCGAGCGCACAATCAACTGAACGACATGAAGTGCATAACCACTTCGCGTAGCCTAACCACTGTCGCCAACTGAAGTACGACTCAGGTTCGTCAAACACATCCTACGTGGCAAAATGAATCTCAACCATGAACGCAAGTCTAGTACCGATTGTCTGGACTATAGACATAGTCCCAAACTCAATCCTTATTCATAGCATGTAGAGTAAAGCATAATAAACAAAGTAGTTCAAGCAAGTTAACGAGTATGTCATAAAGCATGTTATAGAGCATGTTATAAAGCATGTTATAAAGCACTATATAAACAGGAATACTAGCACATGTATTTCATAAGTAAGTGGTTAAAGTAAATAACCACATGGAGGAAATCATACATGTCTCTAAGGTAGTTGAGAATCTCATCTCAACACCTACCTAAGGTACCTTCATCCAAACACTTACTCTCACAAGCATTTTCACAAACACTTAGAATACACTATTTCAACATACATAGTGTATGTTAGAAAAACATGTATTAGAGCGAGTCCTTTCACCAAGCAAGTATTTTATGCATATATAACATATTCATATGGCAAATAATCATGGCAAACACATTTCCAAAATATATACATATACGGTGCTTTCTACAATACACTATTTCTACATACATAGTGTATATTAGCAAAACATGTATTTGGGCGAATCCTTTCGCCAAATACGTATTTTATCCATATATCATATATTCATATAACAAATAATCATGGCAAACACATTTCCAAAATCTATACGTATACGGTATTTTCTACGAATACCTAGAATATGTAAAATTCCATATTCTACATCTTTAATCAAAATGGAAAACAAACAGTACTTTGTACATGTGCAATTGCATGCAGATCATGAATCTATCATTATCTGAAATTGAAAGCGTTGAAAACCATAACCTATACACCTAAAGTCCACACCTTTTATCGTAGAATCGTAACGAATCCAATAGGTTTGCTAAGCTTTCGTATACGGCAGTTTGGTAACCTATAGAATGAAATAGGTTAGCTATTTCATAACCTACAACCTATACAACCCCCAAACAGATTAGGGTTAGAGTTTCTTACCTAGAAACGAAGTCGAAATCGCCGGAAAAGCGATGAGAATGGGGTGGTGCAGCTTGTGTAGTGGCAGGGAATAGCAGTTGGGAGATTCTCCCACCTCTCTCACTCTTTCTCTCTCTTTTCTCTCTCTTTTCCTAGGGCTTTTCTCAAATTCGTATGGCTGCAATGAGAGAGGGTTTAAGGTCCTTATATAGCCTAAAAACTCATCGAAATAGACTCTCAGCTCAAAGTATACTTAGGTTATAAGCAAAGCGGACCTGTTCCAGCTCAACGGAGGACTTATGGCGGGCCTCCTTGAGCCAAAGGTTGGACTTAAGCTCACTAACACTAAATCTATGTTTAGTTAAGTTTTCATTTCAGTCGGGATTCCAGATCGCAAATGGTTGACCAGTATCAGTTCAACGGTCAGTGGATCTCAATCGGAGATTCCGAGTAAATGGATATGTGTATGAAATTTCTCCTGATCCGAGGGTGTAATTTGGTCCGATTCTGACGGTCTGGTTGCTTAAAACTGATCCGCAAACGAGAGGTGTCAGATTACTATTTAAGATATTTATTTGTAAAGAAAATCAAGTGATTTCACACTCCTCGCTCCGGACTCAAGCGAATTACACTGGGACACAATCTGGATTTGATTTCCGAGATGGTTGTCAAGCCCAGCAAGGCGGTCCTAATTCCTTAACTTCGTGTTAATTGGACTTCCGACGTGCGGTCCAGATCTGATACGGAGTTTCGAGATGCTCCCGAGAGCAGCTGGGTAATGGGATTGATTTTAGATTTTAGGGTAACCTAGCGTCAATAATTCTACAAGTTTTGGGTCTTGCAGATCGTATTTAAAGTGATTGGTGCTAATTTCACAGGTACTCTAGTTTAACACTGGCTAATTATCTCCTAATTTCTAAAGGATTTAGTCCTGAGTAATTTCTGTCTGAGGTGATACCTGGGCCTTTGTAGTTTGTATATAAAGTGATCCAAGTTATACTACTTAGCTAGTTTAAGATAGCGTCTAGGGTGAAAGTACTTAGAAAAACTGAAAGAACAAGGTGGTGAAGGGTGGGATTTGTGAAGGAAATGGGTTCAAAAGCGGTTTTAGACTTTGGGATTGAGTTCTGACAAGTTAATAAGGTGTTAGGAGTGACCCATTACTTAAGGACGTCTAATCCCAGGTTGACAAAAATCCGTGATGTTACAATCTACCCCCCTTAAAATAAAATTTCATCCCCGAAATTGCCTAAGGGTAATAAGGAAAGATTTTAATTATTTCTTTGCCTAAGTTTTATTGATTTCAAGTTTCTACGCGTGGTAGGGTATATACTAGCCTGGTTCCTTTCAGTCTACCCCCCTTAAAACTTATTTCTTTATCCATTTCCCATATCCTGATGGTTTGCTACAATTTATTTCTTTACCTATTTGGAGTCTTGACGACAATCCCCAATTATTTAGAGTAAGATAGTTGTTTCATTGTTTGACCAACACGGAGAGACGTTTATAGTGGGCTTGATCCCGATACATCGATCATCTACCTGACTAGGGTAGAAGGCTCATCGTATCCGTTCCTAGTCCTGGTAGATCCCGGTCTTCTGCTCGGTCAAGCAGTGAGTCCATTGGTAGTCACCCAGGATTGAGAATTGGGTCAAGCCGCAAATGTTTCGCAGTTGTATATTTCAGTAACTCCGTAGTCCGATCACTCTAGAAACGTAGGGAGTGTCCATCATTGAAAGGCTCAAATTGTCTATGTCGAAGGTTGCCCTTTAGGTCTTAGTCTAAGAGAGTCCTTGTTATTATTTATGTCCAAGGAAATGGTGAATCAAATCTTACTAGACCATCCTAAAACGGTTTCTCATAGTAGAATTTACTAGGGCTTCTATAATGTTCATATTCAACGAGCACAGTTTCGATCTTGGGCCAGTGGGGTAGGGTCTACCACGCTTTCGCTGCGCTACCCAGATTAAAGAGGTGTATAAACTGACTTAACTAGATTGGCTTATAATTTTCTACCCCCTTTAAAAATTTATTTCTACCTCCAGGGTTCAAGATCTATGTCCTGATCCGTATGTCAGAACAAGGTGTAGTCTAGGACCTATCCTTGACATGAAATGGGATACGACCTCCCAAAACGTCGGTCTTGGTACCTAGGATTATAGAAAGGAGCTATCATTGATGGGTGTTGTGGTAGATTTCAAGGACGGATGTGAGTTTGTTGCAAGCTGCCTAATTCTACTAAGGACTTTTATTACAATCTCAACTTACCCTCTTTATTCATGTCTAATTTATTACAGTAAGATAATTTATACGTTATCAGTACAAAAGGTATTGGACAGAATAGGTTAACGGGCAAACTAGGGACCTAATTCCTACTTGTCTGTTGCCCATTTGGGAAATTCCTTGGGCCTAAAAAGAAAATCTCTATTGGCTATATGTTCTTAATACTTCCTAAAGATGAAGTAATAAACTTGTAGTTGGAAGTGGTCGGGCCAACACGGAAGGAAAGTTGTATAGTGGGTCTGAGTTGGATACATGGACCTTCTGCCTTGCAAAGACAGAAAATCGTCGTATCCGTTCTTAATCCTAGTTGATTCCGACCTTCTGCTTGATCAGAGCATAGAGTTCATTGGTAACTACCAGGATTGAGAATTCGATTCAAACCACGAATACCTCGCTTAGATATAGTTTCTTTACTCGTGTTCCCGTTGGTACTAAGTCCTTGAGAAGGTGATTCTAAGGGGTGTATTAATTTGACCTAACATTAAATCCAAGGGATATATAAGTTTTCCTCTGCGTGATTAGTTTCTAATCAAAACAACCTTCCTAAGAGTTATTAAAGAAGTCTATGAGTACCGAGGGGATTCAACAAGGGACTGGGTCTCGCTCCAACCTAATCAAGCCAACTAACGAAATTTATTTTTCAATTATCTTAGCATAATGAATCTTCTACATTCCTTAGTCTAACCAGTAGCCTAGTCGCAACGTATAAGTAGCAGTAATTCCACTAGTTGTGATCCAAAGTCTATGCTTCTACACTAGACGATTTCACATCATTTCTAATACAGGAAGGGTTTTATCACTTAGGGTCGAAGTTGTCTAATTGAAACTGAGTTGTCTGTACTTGACGCTCGAGCATTCCACATGTGCTCATCCCAACTAAGAGGGTCCTAAGGTTCACATTATAAATTTGTTGGATTTTCTACACTTTTAGGTCTTTCGAAATCTAGGATTACCATTCTAGGTCCAAAACTCCATAGGCCTATATGGCCAGTAGTCTTAAGTTGTATTAAATGGGACTGTATTACTACTCCTTCCTCGGGATTGGGAATGACATGTTGGTAGGACGGTGGGTGGGGATTTAAAATTATTGGTATAGGCTTTGGAAAATGAGCCTTGTGTGGGAAATGGTGAGATGGGATTTCCATATCCCATGATGAGGAATTGCTAAGTGTAATTTGACAGGAAAACCCGGGAAATACTTTTCATTGCATACATTCCAAACATGGCATTGGAAAACATGGGATACACCCAATCCAAGGACAATACTTTACACATGCATTTATTGTACCTTTACAATTCTATCCACCTTAAACTCACCTAATGCAATTTGGCCAAACGGGCCCTAACGTCCTCGAATAAAGCCATGGAAAAATGAAGGAAGGGAAAGGAGGAAAGGGCTAGGATCTTTGGGTCTACATGGATTTGGGTCTCAACAGGGGTTGTATAGGCCCAACTGACAAGGAGTAAAGAAGGGAAAATGAAGAAAATGGATGGGTTAGAGAGCTTGCCCGATTTTGAGCTTCAAATGGGGGGTGTAGGAGCTCAAATGAGAGAGAATAAAGAGGGTAGGGGGGTGTGTACTTGTAACATCCTGAATTTTTGCCAACCTGGGATTAGACGTCCTTAGCTAATGGGTCGATCCTAACACCTTATTAACTTGTCAGAACTCAATCCCAAAGTCTAAAACCGCTTTTGAACCCATTTCCTTCACAAATTCCACCCTTCACCATCTTGTTCTTTCAATTTTTCTGAGTACTTTTACCCTAGACACTATCTTAAACTAGCTAAGTATTATAACTTGGATTACTTTATATACAAACTACAAAGGCCCAGGTATCACCTTAGACCGAAATCACCCAGGACTAAATCCTTTAGAAATTAGGTGAGAATTAGCTAGTGTGAAACTAGAGTACCCGTGAAATTAGTACCGATCACTTTAAATATGAACTGCAAGACCAAAAACTTGTAGAATCATTGACACTAGGGTACCTTAAAATCTAGGATCAATCTCATTACCCGGCTGCTCTCGGGAGCATCTCGAAACTCCGTATCAGATCTGGACCACACGTCGGAAGTCTGATTAACACGAAGTTAAGAAATTAGGACCACTTTGCTGGGCTTGACAACCATCTCAGAAATCAAATCCAGATAGTGTCCCAGTGTAATTCGCTTGAGTCCGGAGTGAATAGTGAGAAAACACTTGATTTTCTTTACAAATAAATATCTCAAATAGTAATCTGGCACCTCTCGCATGCGGATCAGTTTTAAGCAACCAAACCGTCAGAATCAAACTAAATTACACCCTCGGATCAGGAGAAATTTCATACACATATCCATGTACTCGAAATCTCCGATCCAGATCCGCTGACCGTTGAACTGATACTGGTTCGCCATTTCCGATCTGGAATCCCGACTGAAATGAAAACTTAACCAAACGTAGATCTAGTGTTAGTGAGCTTAAGTCCGACCTTTGGCTCAAGGAGGCCCGCCAGAAGTCCTCCGTTGAGCTGAAACTGACCCGCTTTGGTTATAACCTAAGTATACTTTGACCTGGAGTCTATTTCGATGAGTTTTTAGGCTATATAAGGACCTTAAACCCTCTCTCATTGCAGCCATACGAATTTGAGAGAAACCCTAGAGAGAGAAGAAAGAAAAGAGAGAGAAAGTGAGAGAGAAGTGGTAGAATCTCCCTGCCTTGCTTCCCTGCTGCTAACAATGCTTAACCGCTCTGTTCTCATCGCTTCCTGGCGATTCCGGCGTCGTTTCTAGGTTAGAAACCCTAACCCTAAACTGATTTAGGGTTTTGATAGTTGTAGGTTATGAAATAGCTAACCTATTTAATTCCATAGGTTGCCAAACTGCCATATACAAAAGCTTAGCAAACTATCGACTTCGTTATGATTCTACGACAAAAGGTGCGGACTTTAGGTGTATAGGTTATGGTTTTCAATGCTTTCAATGTCAGATAATGATAGATTCATGATCTGCATGCAATTGCACATGTACAAAGTGCTGTCTGTTTTTCGTTTCGATTAAAGATGAAGAATATGGAATTTTACATACTCTAGGTATTTGTAGAAAGTACTGTATATGTATAAATTTTGGAAATGTGTTTGCCATGATTATTTGTTGTATGAATATATTATATATGGATTAAATACTTGTTTGGCGAAAGAGCTCGCCCTAATACATGTTTTGCAAATATACACTATGTATGTTGAAATAGTGTAATCTAAGTGTTTGTGAAAATGACTGAATGAGTATAGAATTCTCATTCGTGCTCGCCATGACTAATTGTCATGGATATGTGATTGTTGTGTTAGCGATACTGTAACATCCCGGATTTTTGCCAACCTGGGATTAGATGTCCTTAGGTAATGGGTTGCACCTAACACCTTATTATTTCGTCAGAACTGAACCCCACAGTCTAAACTCGCTTCTGAACCCATTTCCTTCACAAATCCCACCCCTTTCCTACCTTGTGCTTTCAATTTTTCAAAGCACTTTCGCCCTAGACACTAACTTAAACTAGCTAAGTAGTAAAACTTGGATCACTTTATATACAAACTGCAAAGGCCTAAGTACCAACTCAACCAGAAAACAATTAGGATTAAATCCTTTAGAAATTTAACAAAGTTAACTAAGTGCAAACTCGATTAGCCATGAAATCCGTTGGGATCGCTTTAAATACGATCTGTAAGACCCAAAACTTGTAAAACATGTGACTCTAGGTTACCCTAAAGTTTAGAACCGAACTCATTTCCCGTCTGCTCTCGGGAATGAAACGAAACTTCGTATTAGGTTTAGATCGCACATCGGGAGTCCGATTAACTCGAAGCTAAGGAACTAGGACCGCCCCACTGGGCTTGACAATCATCTCAAAAATCAGCTCCGACCGATGTCCCACGGTCATTTATTTCGATCCGGAGCGAGGGAGTGTGAAAAACACTATTCCCTTTCCAAAATAAATATCTGGAATAGTGATCTGGCACCATTCGCTTGTGCATCAGTATTAAGCAACCAGACCGTCAGAATCAGACCAAATTACACCCTCAGATTAGGAAAAATTTCATACACATTTACATGTACTCAGAAATTCTGATCGTGGCCCACGGACCGTTGAACTGAAAGTGGTCCGCCACGTGCGATCTGGGAATCCGATCGAGCCGAAAACGTAATCCCACGTAGATCCGCAGAGGGTGAGCTTAAGTCTGACGTTTGGCTCAAGGAGGGCTACCAGAACACCCCTTTTGAGCTTGGAAAGTGACGGAATACCTATATTAGCAGTAACCTTTGAACAGGAGTCTATTTCGGTGAGTTTTGAGGCTATATAAGGACCTTAAACCCTCTCCCATTCCAGCCGTACGAATTTGGATTTGAGAGAGGGAAAAGAGAGAGAAAGTGAGGGAGAAGTGGGAGAAACTCCCTGCCGTCGTTCCCTGCCACCGCACGGGCTGCACCATCTCGTTCTCATCGCTTTTCCGGCGATTCCAGCCCCGTTTCTAGGTAAGAAACCCTAACCCTAACCTGTTTTGGGGTTAGACTGTTGTAGGTTGTGAAATAGCTAACCTATTTCGTTCTCTAGGTTGCCAAACTGCCGAATACGGAAGCTTAGCAAACCTATCGTCTCCGTTACGATTCTACGACCAAAGGTGAGGACTTTAAGCGTATAAGTTACGTTTTTCAACGCTTTCAATGTCAGATAATGATAGATTCATGATCTGTATGCAAATGCACATGTACAAAGTGCTTTCCGTTTCCTGTTTCGATTAGCGATAAAGAATATGGATTTTCACATACTCTAGATATACGTATAAATACCGTATACGTATTTTTCTTGGGAAAATGTTTGACATGTTTATTTAATGTTTGATTATATCATGTGTGGATAAAATGTTAGTTTGGCGAAAAGAATCGCAAAAATACATGTTCATGTGTAAATGTCATGTATGTTGAAATTGCGTATTTTAGAAATTCCGCATACGTGCGGATTTTGGAAATATAATTGTCATGATTAATTGTTGTATGAATATGGTATACGCGGATAAAATAACCGCATAGCGAAAGAATAGCCCTAATACATGTTTGCTAACATACACTAGGTATGTTGGAATAGTGTATCTAAGTGTTTGTGAAAATGGCTGAATGAGTATAGCATTCTCATTCGTGCTCGCCATGACTAATTGTCATGGATATATGATTGTTGTAATGGCGATATCCCTTTGACGAAAGGATTTGCCCTAAATCACGCCACGGCCAGTATACACTATATATGCTAAAATGTGTGGCCCAAGTGTTTGTGGAAATGACTGAATGGATATGGAACTTGGATTCCTGCTTGCCATGACTATCCGTCGTGGGTGTACGCGTGTTATGTTTGGGGCAACTCCCTAGCGAAAGGATTTGGCCTAATGCCTATGTGATCGACATATGTCATGTATGTGATGTATGTAAGTTCAAGTATAACTTGAAATGTCTGAGTGAGTAGTAGTTAGCAAATTGTAATGTATAAGGGTGTTGAGACATGATTCTCAACCTCTATAAACTATGTGTATGATCTCCTTTGATAGTTGTGTGATTAGGAATTGAACATGTACAAACTCATGCTTGTGTTGTGATTCATAACATGCTCAACTGCTTTATGATTTTAACTATGTGATGCATATGTTTAATCTATATTTACGTTGTATGATCCGTCATGGGTGATGGGGGAGCGGAGCAACGAGTGCGTGCAACAGCCCTGGCAGCCCTAAACGGATAATACCAGACTGATTGTATGATTTGAATCCTGATCCATTACTGCTTTATATCTCTGTAATTGATTGTGTTTGGGGCTATGATTGTAGTTCAGGCAATCGGTAACGAGATTGAACTCGTGGCTGAGATTCATTTGCCACGTGGGATGTGTTCGACGAACTCGAGTCGTGCGTTGTCTGTCGGCAGTGGCTAGGCCACACGAAGTTGTTTATGCACTTCATGTCGTGCAGCTCAACGGGCGATCGTGCTAGTCGAGCTCATCAAGTAACCCGATCTGCCTTATGCATGTTCACCCTGTTTGGTCGCTACTGCTTGAACCTAGGGTACCAAACTTACCAGTGGCGATCCCCGTTTAACCATGGTACCTAGATCCGCTAAGTCGCATGAGCCGGGCATGGTGGTATGGGACACTGTGGTCGAGCTGTCGGCCTACGCTGGGGCCATGTGCCTCCCCGTAGTGACCATTGCGCAATCAACTCGTGAGCCGAATATGGTGGTATGGGACACTGTATTCGAGCTGTCGATACTTCGGCGAGAGCCGAGTACGGTGAGATCTGTGCTCGTGCTGACGGGCGACGAGTCCTCCGTGGTATCATCGAGTACACTCCAAGGGTCTGTGATTGGCCACGAGTCTTTCACAGCAACTAGAGTGTGAGTTGAGCCGAGTACGGTGAGACCTGTACTTGAGCTGACGGCTAGTGATTGAGCCGAGTACGGTGAGACCTGTACTCGAGCTGACGGCCAGCAATTGAGCCGCATACGGTGAGATCTGTATCCGCGCTGACGGGTGATGAGCCCTTTGCGATGCCTTCACTACGCTTCTCAAACCATAACATCGTATGAGAATAACTAGGATTGACGACCCTAGAATGGATCATGTTTGGGAATGATACAAGGGAGGTACCTTAGTTTCCCAATACTGCTGTTTGAAATGGACTAATAAAAACTTGGTAATCATGAGCATCATCGCACCGCATGTGCTTTGTAGATGTGGCGCACTGAGGGAGTAAGCATTCGCGAACGTAAGATGATGTCGCTTGAGGGTGGTTTGGCAAGGGCATACAGCATCATGTCATTTCACTCTTGCATTTAATAAGAGTAGTTAGAATTGTTTGATTTGTACTGCTTTATCATTACTGCTTGATTGATTGATAACATGTTAACCTATGCTTTACTGTTCCACTGAGTTGATCACTCACTCCCACGTTACGGGACGGTGTTGTACACACCAACCAGATTTGTTGAGTTTCAGGTGGTGGCGATGCTTGTGAAGCAGAGCCGGACTACTTCTATGATGATAGGAGGAATTCTCCTATCTGTATCTCTCTGGCAGGTCAATGAAGACCTGATATTGTATTGACGGGGCTATGGTACATGGGATAGGAGGCATTACACTTCCTCACATTTGGTATATTTTAAAACTGCACTTGTATTTATTTAACCTGGTAATCTTATCACACTCTGGAGACTCATCGTAGTTTATATATTTTATCTATCTATCACAGTCTTCCGCTTGCAAATTTAACTGTCTCTGGAGTATGATATGCTGCTTTGGCTTAATCTCACTCATGTTCAATGCATGAATACAGTCAACATTCAATCATCATTCATTTTGTTGCATAAGTGATGTTCTGGAACTCGGGAGTTGAGTTTATACTCGACCCCCGATTTTCAGGGCGTTACAAGAAGGTCAAGATTGTAACATCCCGGATTTTTGCCAACCTGGGATTAGATGTCCTTAGGTAATGGGTTGCACCTAACACCTTATTATTTCGTCAGAACTGAACCCCACAGTCTAAAATCGCTTCTGAACCCATTTCCTTCACAAATCCCACCCCTTTCCTACCTTGTGCTTTCAATTTTTCAAAGCACTTTCGCCCTAGACACTAACTTAAACTAGCTAAGTAGTAAAACTTGGATCACTTTATATACAAACTGCAAAGGCCTAAGTACCAACTCAACCAGAAAATAATTAGGATTAAATCCTTTAGAAATTTAACAAAGTTAACTAAGTGCAAACTCGATTAGCCATGAAATCCGTTGGGATCGCTTTAAATACGATCTGTAAGACCCAAAACTTGTAAAACATGTGACTCTAGGTTACCCTAAAGTTTAGAACCGAACTCATTTCCCGTCTGCTCTCGGGAATGAAACGAAACTTCGTATTAGGTTTAGATCGCACATCGGGAGTCCGATTAACTCGAAGCTAAGGAACTAGGACCGCCCCACTGGGCTTGACAATCATCTCAAAAATCAGCTCCGACCGATGTCCCACGGTCATTTATTTCGATCCGGAGCGAGGGAGTGTGAAAAACACTATTCCCTTTCCAAAATAAATATCTGGAATAGTGATCTGGCACCATTCGCTTGTGCATCAGTATTAAGCAACCAGACCGTCAGAATCAGACCAAATTACACCCTCAGATTAGGAAAAATTTCATACACATTTACATGTACTCAGAAATTCTGATCGTGGCCCACGGACCGTTGAACTGAAAGTGGTCCGCCACGTGCGATCTGGGAATCCGATCGAGCCGAAAACGTAATCCCACGTAGATCCGCAGAGGGTGAGCTTAAGTCTGACGTTTGGCTCAAGGAGGGCTACCAGAACACCCCTTTTGAGCTTGGAAAGTGACGGAATACCTATATTAGCAGTAACCTTTGAACAGGAGTCTATTTCGGTGAGTTTTGAGGCTATATAAGGACCTTAAACCCTCTCCCATTCCAGCCGTACGAATTTGGATTTGAGAGAGGGAAAGAGAGAGAGAAAGTGAGGGAGAAGTGGGAGAAACTCCCTACCGTCGTTCCCTGCCACCGCACGGGCTGCACCATCTCGTTCTCATCGCTTTTCCGGCGATTCCAGCCCCGTTTCTAGGTAAGAAACCCTAACCCTAACCTGTTTTGGGGTTTAGACTGTTGTAGGTTGTGAAATAGCTAACCTATTTCGTTCTCTAGGTTGCCAAACTGCCGAATACGGAAGCTTAGCAAACCTATCGTCTCCGTTACGATTCTACGACCAAAGGTGAGGACTTTAAGCGTAAAGTTACGTTTTTCAACGCTTTCAATGTCAGATAATGATAGATTCATGATCTGTATGCAAATGCACATGTACAAAGTGCTTTCCGTTTCCTGTTTCGATTAGCGATAAAGAATATGGATTTTCACATACTCTAGATATACGTATAAATACGTATACGTATTTTTCTTGGGAAAATGTTTGACATGTTATTTAATGTTTGATTATATCATGTGTGGATAAAATGTTAGTTTGGCGAAAAGAATCGCAAAAATACATGTTCATGTGTAAATGTCATGTATGTTGAAATTGCGTATTTTAGAAATTCCGCATACGTGCGGATTTGGAAATATAATTGTCATGATTAATTGTTGTATGAATATGGTATACGCGGATAAAATAACCGCATAGCGAAAGAATAGCCCTAATACATGTTTGCTAACATACACTAGGTATGTTGGAATAGTGTATTCTAAGTGTTTGTGAAAATGGCTGAATGAGTATAGCATTCTCATTCGTGCTCGCCATGACTAATTGTCATGGATATATGATTGTTGTAATGGCGATATCCCTTTGACGAAAGGATTTGCCCTAAATCACGCCACGGCCAGTATACACTATATATGCTAAAATGTGTGGCCCAAGTGTTTGTGGAAATGACTGAATGGATATGGAACTTGGATTCCTGCTGCCATGACTATCCGTCGTGGGTGTACGCGTTTGTTGGGGCAACTCCCTAGCGAAAGGATTTGGCCTAATGCCTATGTGATCGACATATGTCATGTATGTGATGTATGTAAGTTCAAGTATAACTTGAAATGTCTGAGTGAGTAGTAGTTAGCAAATTGTAATGTAAGGGTGTTGAGACATGATTCTCAACCTCTATAACCTATGTGTATGATCTCCTTTGATAGTTGTGTGATTAGGAATTGAACATGTACAAACTCATGCTTGTGTTGTGATTCATAACATGCTCAACTGCTTTATGATTTTAACTATGTGATGCATATGTTTTAATCTATATTTACGTTGTATGATCCGTCATGGGTGATGGGGGGAGGGGAGCGAGCAACGAGTGCGTGCAACAGCCCTGGCAGCCCTAAACGGATAATACCAGACTGATTGTATGATTTGAATCCTGATCCATTACTGCTTTATATCTCTGTAATTGATTGTGTTTGGGGCTATGATTGTAGTTCAGGCAATCGGTAACGAGATTGAACTCGTGCTGAGATTCATTTGCCACGTGGAATGTGTTCGACGAACTCGAGTCGTGCGTTGTCTGTCGGCAGTGGCTAGGCCACACGAAGTTGTTTATGCACTTCATGTCGTGCAGCTCAAGGGCGATCGTGCTAGTCGAGCTCATCAAGTAACCCGATCTGCCTTATGCATGTTCACCCTGTTTGGTCGCTAGCTTGAACCTAGGGTACCAAACTTACCAGTGGCGATCCCCGTTTAACCATGGTACCTAGATCCGCTAAGTCGCATGAGCCAGCCGGGCATGGTGGTATGGGACACTGTGGTCGAGCTGTCGGCCTACGCTGGGGCCATGTGCCTCCCGTAGTGACCATTGCGCAATCAACTCGTGAGCCGAATATGGTGGTATGGGACACTGTATTCGAGCTGTCGATACTTCGGCGAGAGCCGAGTACGGTGAGATCTGTGCTCGTGCTGACGGGCAACGAGTCCTCCGTGGTATCATCGAGTACACTCCAAGGGTCTGTGATTGGCCACGAGTCTTTCACAGCAACTAGAGTGTGAGTTGAGCCGAGTACGGTGAGACCTGTACTTGAGCTGACGGCTAGTGATTGAGCCGAGTACGGTGAAGAGACTGTACTCGAGCTGACGGCCAGCAATTGAGCCGCATACGGTGAGATCTGTATCCGCGCTGACGGGTGATGAGCCCTTTGCGATGCCTTCACTACGCTTCTCAAACCATAACATCGTATGAGAATAACTAGGATTGACGACCCTAGAATGGATCATGTTTGGGAATGATACAAGGGAGGTACCTTAGTTTCCCAATACTGCTGTTTGAAATGGACTAATAAAAACTTGGTAATCATGAGCATCATCGCACCGCATGTGCTTGTAGATGTGGCGCACTGAGGGAGTAAGCATTCGCGAACGTAAGATGATGTCGCTTGAGGGTGGTTTGGCAAGGGCATACAGCATCATGTCATTTCACTCTTGCATTTAATAAGAGTAGTTAGAATTTTTGATTTGTACTGCTTTATCATTACTGCTTGATTGAATTGATAACATGTTAACCTATGCTTTACTGTTCCACTGAGTTGATCACTCACTCCCACGTTACGGGACGGTGTTGTACACACCAACCAGATTTGTTGAGTTTCAGGTGGGTGGCGATGCTTGTGAAGCAGAGCCGGACTACTTCTATGATGATAGGAGGAATTCTCCTATCTGTATCTCTCTGGCAGGTCAATGAAGACCTGATATTGTATTGACGGGGCTATGGTACATGGGATAGGAGGCATTACACTTCCTCACATTTGGTATATTTTAAAAACTGCACTTGTATTTATTAACCTGGTAATCTTATCACACTCTGGAGACTCATCGTAGTTTATATATTTATCTATCTATCACAGTCTTCCGCTTGCAAATTTAACTGTCTCTGGAGTATGATATGCTGCTTTGGCTTAATCTCACTCATGTTCAATGCATGAATACAGTCAACATTCAATCATCATTCATTTTGTTGCATAAGTGATGTTCTGGAACTCGGGAGTTGAGTTATAACTCGACCCCCGATTTTCAGGGCGTTACAAGAAGGTCAAGATATGTAACATCCCGGATTTTTGCCAACCTGGGATTAGATTGTCCTTAGGTAATGGGTTGCACCTAACACCTTATTATTTCGTCAGAACTGAACCCCACAGTCTAAAATCGCTTCTGAACCCATTTCCTTCACAAATCCCACCCCTTTCCTACCTTGTGCTTTCAATTTTTCAAAGCACTTTCGCCCTAGACACTAACTTAAACTAGCTAAGTAGTGTAAAACTTGGATCACTTTATATACAAACTGCAAAGGCCTAAGTACCAACTCAACCAGAAAATAATTAGGATTAAATCCTTTAGAAATTTAACAAAGTTAACTAAGTGCAAACTCGATAGCCATGAAATCCGTTGGGATCGCTTTAAATACGATCTGTAAGACCCAAAACTTGTAAAACATGTGACTCTAGGTTACCCTAAAGTTTAGAACCGAACTCATTCCCGTCTGCTCTCGGGAATGAAACGAAACTTCGTATTAGGTTTAGATCGCACATCGGGAGCCGATTAACTCGAAGCTAAGGAACTAGGACCGCCCCACTGGGCTTGACAATCATCTCAAAAATCAGCTCCGACCGATGTCCCACGTCATTTATTTCGATCCGGAGCGAGGGAGTGTGAAAAACACTATTCCCTTTCCAAAATAAATATCTGGATGGAATAGTGATCTGGCACCATTCGCTTGTGCATCAGTATTAAGCAACCAGACCGTCAGAATCAGACCAAATTACACCCTCAGATTAGGAAAAATTTCATACACATTTACATGTACTCAGAAATTCTGATCGTGGCCCACGGACCGTTGAACTGAAAGTGGTCCGCCACGTGCGATCTGGGGAATCCGATCGAGCCGAAAACGTAATCCCACGTAGATCCGCAGAGGGTGAGCTTAAGTCTGACGTTTGGCTCAAGGAGGGCTACCAGAACACCCCTTTTGAGCTTGGAAAGTGACGGAATACCTATATTAGCAGTAACCTTTGAACAGGAGTCTATTTCGAGTTGAGGTTTGAGGCTATATAAGGACATTAAACCCTCTCCCATTCCAGCCGTACGAATTTGGATTTGAGAGAGGGAAAAGAGGAGAAGGAGGGAGAAGTGGAGAGAAGGGAGAAACTCCCTGCCGTCGTTCCCTGCCACCGCACGGGCTGCCCATCTCGTTCTCATCGCTTTTCCGGCGATTCCAAGCCCCGTTTCTAGGTAAAAGAAACCTAACCCTAACTGTGTTTTGGGGTTTAGACTGTTGTAGGTTGTGAAATAGCTAAATATTTCGTTCTCTAGGTTGCCAAACTGCCGAATACGGAAGCTTAGCAAACCTATCGTCTCCGTTACGATTCTACGACCAAAGGTGAGACTTTAAGCGTATAAGTTACGTTTTTCAACGCTTTCAATGTCAGATAATGATAGATTCATGATCTGATGCAAATGCACATGTACAAAGTGCTTTCCGTTTCCTGTTTCGATTAGCGATAAAGAATATGGATTTTCACATACTCTAGATATACGTATAAATACCGTATACGTATTTTTCTTGGGAAAATGTTGACATGTTTATTTAATGTTTGATTATATCATGTGTGGATAAAATGTTAGTTTGGCGAAAAGAATCGCAAAAATACATGTTCATGTGTAAATGTCATGTATGTTGCAATTGCGTATTTTAGAAATTCCGCATACGTGCGGATTTGGAAATATAATTGTCATGATTAATTGTTGTATGAATATGGTATACGCGGATAAAATAACCGCATAGCGAAAGAATAGCCCTAATACATGTTTGCTAACATACACTGTATGTTGGAATAGTGTATTCTAAGTGTTTGTGAAAATGGCTGATGAGTATAGCATTTCATTCGTGCTCGCCATGACTAATTGTCATGGATATATGATTGTTGTAATGGCGATATCCCTTTGACGAAAGGATTTGCCCTAAATCCGCCACGGCCAGTATACACTATATATGCTAAAATGTGTGGCCCCCAAGTGTTTGTGGAAATGACTGAATGGATATGGAACTTGGATTCCTGCTTGCCATGACTATCCGTCGTGGGTGTACGCGTGTTATGTTTGGGGCAACTCCCTAGCGAAAGGATTTGGCCTAATGCCTATGTGATCGACATATGTCATGTATGTGATGTATGTAAGTTCAAGTATAACTTGAAATGTCTGAGTGAGTAGTAGTTGCAAATTGTAATGTATAAGGGTGTTGAGACATGATTCTCAACCTCTATAAAAACTATGTTATGATTCCTTTGATAGTTTTGTGATTAGGAATTGAACATGTACAAACTCATGCTGTGTTGTGATTCATAACATGCTCAACTGCTTTATGATTTTAACTATGTGATGCATATGTTTAATCTATATTTACGTTGTATGATCCGTCATGGGTGATGGGGGAGCGGAGCAGCAACGAGTGCGTGCAACAGCCCTGGCAGCCCTAAACGGATACTACCAGACTGATTGTCTGATTGAATCCTGATCCATTACTGCTTTATATCTTGTAATTGATTGTGTTTGGGGCTATGATTGTAGTTCAGGCACTCGGTAACGAGATTGAACTCGTGGCTGAGATCATTTGCCACGTGGGATGTGTTCGACGAACTCGAGTCGTGCGTTGTCTGTCGGCAGTGGCTAGGCCACACGAAGTTGTTTATGCACTTCATGTCGTGCAGCTCACGGGCGATCGTGCTAGTCGAGCTCATCAAGTAACCCGATCTGCCTTATGCATGTTCACCCTGTTGGTCGCTACTGCTTGAACCTAGGGTACCAAACTTACCAGTGGCGATCCCCGTTTAACCTCAATGGTACCTAGATCCGCTAAGTCGCATGAGCCGGGCATGGTGGTATGGGACACTGTGGTCGAGCGTCGGCCTACGCGGGGCCATGTGCCTCCCGTAGTGACCATTGCGCAATCAACTCGTGAGCCGAATATGGTGGTATGGGACACTGTATTCGAGCTGTCGATACTTCGGCGAGAGCCGAGTAGGTGAGTGAGATCTGTGCTCGTGCTGACGGGCGACGAGTCCTCCGTGGTATCATCGAGTACACTCCAAGGGTCTGTGATTGGCCACGAGTCTTTCACAGCACAGAGTGTGAGTTGAGCCGAGTACGGTGAG